>JASANF010011677.1:0-11193 GCA_030248245.1 Trissonchulus sp. WLG1_4 | reverse complement strand
TGAACTATTAACACTCTAAACTCACAGCAGAATTTCAGCGAATAAAATCGAATTCTCCTATTTTAAACTTTGATACTACCGCAGCGACAATCTTATACTTACATGATTAATAAGTTACGCTGCTTTTCTAATCCTTATCCTAATCATAACTAATCATAATCGGTTTTAACCAATTATAGTTGTATGTAGATCAAGCTTGAAACGTTAGAGAACTATAGAAATTTTACAAATTTGACAAATTTGATGGTTTTGACGCAATTTGGAAAATGTTTTCAAATTTTTAGCAACGAAAATGCATTTTTAGCACTTTTTGGGTCAAATCAGCTAAGACTTCTTTCAGCCTACAACAAAAAAAGTGCGTTACAGAACGCACATGCCAAAAAAGTGGCAAATTTCAAAAAAAGTATGGCGGTTACCACTTTTTGACGCAAAAAACACTGATAACTAGCCTAGCGCATGCGTAGCTATAGCCAGTCAGGTGAAGGTTAGCTACAGCTAGCCCAGTGCAGGCTAGCTATGGCAAGCTTAGCTTAGGTACGTACGTACGTATGCGCCTACATGAGATTACGTAACAGCACACGTATGTTACGAAGAGCGAAAGCAAGTTAAGGACCTGCCGCCGCTGAGGCGGCGGCAGGAAAAACAGTGCTATAAGTTGCTTGTAATTTGGTTTAACTTTTATGCATAGTGAATGTACGTAGGTACAATACTGCGCGTAAAAAAATTCCCTGTTCGTCGGCGTACGACGAGCTTCATCCTTCGCGAAAAGTGACGGTGACGAACGGTGGCCGGAAATGGTGGAGAAAAAATTTTCAATTTTTCACTTTTTCACATTGAAAATGTGTTTTGGAGCACTTTTTAAAAATTTTTCGTTCGTCACTTTCCGGCCAACCTTGGTCACTTTTCGCAACGGATGAAGCTCGTCGTACACCGACAAACAGGGAACTTTTTGCACAGTACTGTATCGCAACACATAGACCCGTACACAAATCTGGGCAAAACTGAGTCCACTAACACTGCCGCTATTCTATTCGAAAAATCGTATGCAAATTGATGTCAGCGTTGAAGTGGCTTAGTGGTTAAGATGGTGGACTAAAAAACCGCGTATTCGATGGTGATGGTTCGATTCATCTTGTCTTTACTTTTCTTTCGATTTCTATAGCGTGCGGTATAAGTAAGGCGGCGCTGTAGAGTGCAGTATAAGTAGATTGCACGCTACAGCGTGCCGTTATAATAACCAGGTTATAGCACGCTACTAATACACTGAACCAAAAATTACAATACGTTGTGAATGCGTTAACCTGAGCGGCCTCCAGTAAAAATATATAGGTACCACGATCAAAAATTACAGTTGTGTACAGCGTCGGGGAAAAAAATTTAAATTTGACAAAAATTTTGGTTAATTAGAACATGAAGTAAAATATTTCTTAAATTATCTTACCGGAAATTAAAAAAGTTATAAAAAAGTATAGATTCAAAATTTTGAATAAAAGTTATAATTTAAGTTAAAGTTAAGAAATTGGCGGAATTTAAGTTAAAGTTAAAGTATGGGTGCTTGAATTTAAATTAAGTTAAAGTTAAAGTAAGACCCTTAACTTTTTTGAAGTTAAAGTTAAAGTTAAAGTAAGACCCCTAACTTTTTTAATTTTAGTTAAAGTTAAAGTTTAACTTTTTTGCCCTACTGCATACATATAAATATCTGATAACACAAGACCAAGGCGGTGTGCCCTCAAAAATTTCTGAAACAATTTTTAACTCCTTTTTAAATTCATTCATTTCTCATGATCCCACATTTACAGAAAAGTTCACGTTCACAATTCTTCGAAACAAAACCAAAACACATGCGAACATTTTGCTTTGTGTTAAGCTTTACTGAATAGCATAGTTTGAATGCTTCTACAAAAACTTTTAAAATTAGAAACTGTGTTCGTTGGGGTCCCATTTGGGTACTTGGAGGGCCCATTTGGGTACCTGGGTCCCGTTTGGGTACCTGGGTCCCGTTTGGGTACCTGGAGGGCCCATTTGGGTACCTGCAGGGCCCGTTTGGGTACCAGGTACCCATTTGGGACCGGGTCCCGTTTGGGACCCTTTTTGGCCGTTATTGTGTAACGCATCTACCGCGCTGCCAAGCTGGCCGATGGGAAGAGTGTCATACTCTTCCCATTATGTACTCTTGGTGTAAGTTATAGCACGATGTAGCGTGCACTCAGCAACTATTCGCACTAACACGTGAAGCCCGCGTGCATAAACTCGTGCGCTGCGCGCACTCGTTTATGCACTTGGCGCTTCACGTTACAGTGCGTATAAATTGCTGAGTGCACGCTACGCTACATCGTGCTATAACTTACACTTATATACTGCTGGTGAAACATCCAGGTGCCGATTCTGAAAAAATACATTGCTACAGCACTGTACATTGATTTATTGATTTTTATGCATATACGCAGACAAAAATCAGCAGGCAGCTCCGGAGCTCCCAAACTGAAAATACACGTAAAACATACTGGCTATGCAGCTTGCTCAGTAGCGTTAAACGCTATGAGCAATTAATTTCAAAATAATAGTTCCTTCTCTAGAAAAACAAAAACTATCTCATCGCCCGACAGTAGAAGCATGACTGTTTGCAGTATTGAAGTTAGGCTAAATGGGTAAAGAGTTTCCCCATTATGGCTAAACCACCGGATTAATATATACTACATACTAACAGTGCTAAGCCCTAAGCAGGTTTGACTGTAATAAAAAACTCGAGTGTAAATCTTTCTGGGAGAGTAAACCGAAATTTTTCATCTGTTTTTTTTTTAAATACACTGACGTTTTTGAGCCTACAGCTATTTTAATTGATCATGTATAAAAAGTGCATTATTTTACTTCCTGCAATTGTTGTCGCAACTCGTGGTGTCATACTCGTGCAGTTGTTTTCAATTTTAAGTGTCAAAACTGAAAGGCTAATGAATGATTTCTTCATAATGAAATAAATATAACTGTTTAAGATGTGTTGTCTATGCCGCGGAAAAGGTGATGCAGAAGGTGGAGTCGGTAATCAACCCTCAACTAATCAAGAGCTGCAGGGCGTCTCTGGTGACTGAAATGGACAAGTGCAACCAACCAATGGCCGACGACGCAGAAAGGTAATAACTATAGGCTGGCCAAAAAATGCTGGACCCTGAGACAAAAAGAAACGATACAACAAAAAGAGGATAACAGACGATTAGCTGAATCAGGCGCTCTCGTACGGACAGGGAGGAATTGGGGGTTTTTGAAGGATTAGGACAAATGGGGATTCCGTCGAGAGTGTGGCCTCTCTACGCGACACGCCAGACACTAAACTAGGTACTCAACTCAACCAGGTAGCTCACTTCTTGCAGCTACAACCGAAACTTGAGTAAAACCGTATCAATCACGGAGCTCGTTAACCCTGTTTTATGACACTATTTTATTCCTATGTCGCACCGACTGACATGGCACGGCTTGTCCGATTTAAAGCAGTCGGATATATCATCCGATAGGCTTAGCTGAACGCTAGATTCACTTAGCTAGCTACAAACATAAAGGCTTCCTGGAAAAACTGTTTCCAATGTTTTTTATTATTTAAGAGATTTTTTCAAAAATAACAAAAACAAAGTATCTTTAAATGCAACTTTAACAATGACAAATATGTATTATTAGTTGCATGTACCGATAAACAATTGGTAACTGTGCGTGTATTATTAGATACTGTTATATATACTTGTTTTGAGTTCTTTTTACTGCATATACAGTTAATTTTGCAATAGCCACACTTATTGATAGGAATATGTCAAAATATTTACCTCATTTCGATATTGAAAAATATTACTGATCCCTGTTTACAATTTTATCTTTTGTTTGCGATACGGTTATAAGACCCGTAGGAGCTCAGTAAAAAAAGCTCAGGTTGAACTTAGATTTTAAACTGGTGTTTTGGTATGGCCACTGGACACCGGTTCAATGCCTAACTTAACATTATTGAATTACGACTATAGTTTTATACTTATGTATATTTTAGATGCAAGAAATGTGGTGACACTTCTGCGTACGATAAATGTTTTGACAAGGCAATGGCAGAAATCAAAGCTGAAATAGTGAAATCTTGCTATGAATGTAACGACTTCAGATCGATCGCGTTGACCAGTGGAGCTTAAAGAATAAAATGCCAAAATGAAAAAGTGCTTTCACTGTAGTTTAATTTTTTTCTTTCTAATAAACTTGGGGACGTAAACTATTGCTACATACAGTTGCCGCTAAATTCATTGAAAACAGTTTTATTGCTTAGCTGCGTTATGGTAGTAGCACTAGTCAGTAGTCACCTTAACACAAAGAACATGAGTACATGATATTGTCCCTTTGTATGTCAACAAGCCCAATCTGCGGCAAAACCTTCAATAAGTATTAAGCATTACTTTCAAGTAAACTGACCAGTGGGTCAGCTAAAACCTGTTGTGCAGCAAATAATTATTTTACTCTAAATTGTGCAAAAGAGTGATACAGTAGTGTTTTTACAGTAAATTGTGTATGCAAAAGGGTGAAAGTATTTTTATCTTCCAACAAATCGCGTAAAAAGAAACTCAAAGTCTCTCAAAGAAAATAATTTGTGTATTATAAAAACATCCTAATGCTGAAGTCAAGAACTGTGTCTGTTGATGAATGAGATTCTGAACTCAGTTGCTCCGAACTTGCATCGGACCTACCGTTCAGCAGCCAATCAAATTGCTTAGAAAAAATGTTCCCACGCTACTAGTCTCCGTTGCTAGGTACATATAGTTTCTGTTCAATCAGCTTTTGTGTTTTTGTGTCGGCACTTGCGCCAACGGCTTTTGATGCTTTGGCGAAGCAACTTGGGGAAAAATATGCGGGTAAGTTACTGACTAAATTAAAAATTTGTTTCATAGTTTTTTTATAAGAATCGATTGCTCCACATGAATTACACAAAACTATTTTATAAGAAAACTGAATTAAAAAATTGTTGATCCGCGAGCTCAAAACTGAGCGATTTCAAGCTAATATTACCAAAAAATTGCAACCAGGCAAAAAATATTGCAATATTTGCGATTCAACATTTCCTCCTTAACCCTTTAATGCCCAGAGCATCTCGCGCCAGGCAGCCTGATTCTGACACCTTCTAGTTTTTTGATCATTGCTCGAGTTACGTGCATCGTAGAGAGATCGCGAAACCACCATTCGATAGAGAAATGAATGGTGCACAAATCATATTGAGTCGATTAATTGTCTAGGACGCACCGTTTTTGCGTTATAAGCGCTCAAAGTTGAGAATTTGTGAAAAAATTGCGCCATCGCTCAGGCATAATATGTACCTCCCCCTAGAGTATTAACACAAAAGTCGTGCGCTTGCCATAGTTGAAGGCTAGCAATAGAGTACAACATTTGTTGTATCTGATGCATACAAAGTTGACTGCTGGCGGCGCAACCCAAAATCTTGATGAGGTCACGAAGAAAATACTACTTTTACGATGAAAAAAAGTTAAATTTGCACATTGCTTATGGAAGCATAGGTTTTGTTGTGCGGCAGAAGATTCAAAATTTGGCCACTAAATATAAAGATCTAAGCTTTCTGAAAAAACAATTTGCAGTTCAGCTGAATAGAATGAACAAATCAAGTTTTATGGCCCCCGATGGGGTATTCATCACGTGATGTGCCAAATGGCAGCTCTGGGAATTAAAGGGTTAATTCAAGTTTTAACTTTTTGATTTCGAAATCAGTTATTTCACGTAGCAGTCGAAATGTCACGCCGTTCATCCGAAGCCATCTGTGGGAACTCGACGGGTTTTCTAGACAGAGTTCTTCAACCAAATTATTGTAGCAACCCTTTTTTGACGACGCAGAAGCCAAAGTTGCGCCCGACAGCGTCGACTGCGTTTACGTTTGGGTGAGAATCGCCCACAACACACTAATAACAGCAACCGCAGCCGCTGCCCGCATTTAAGGGGGTAATTGCGTTTTTAGGTGTTTTTTTAAAAAGCCATAGCTCAGCGTTTACAGATTCAAATCACAAGCGGTCTTTTGCATTAGGTAGAACAATATCTTTCCTAAATGTATGCCATGCCTTGAAATTTAACCTGTGATATTCTTTCCGGTATAAGCGACTAAATAAAGGTCCTTTCCAAAATATTAAAATTTTTTACAAAAAGTTTGCGCCACAGCTCTGAATCATACGATTACCTGTTGAGGTTGAAAGTTGGTAAGTTTGTTGACATGTTTAAAATCCCCAGGCATGTCCCCCACTTTTTTAATAACTAGTCAATTTTCTGAGAAAATAGCTGAAAAGCAAACGCACCGAAAATGTAAGATATTTTCTTGTAATTAAAACCCTCTAAAAATGTCCACAGGTGAAATTTCAAAAAAGTGAGAGACATGCCTGGGGATTTTGACCTTTACAATACTGTCCCAAAAATTCATGCTCAGGCGTCACTTATAACTTGAGTACTGGTGGCGCAAAGTTTACATAGAAATCACAAAAACCTCGAAAACGCAACTACCACCTTAAGACATTTTGGCAACAAAATAGTTCAAAAGTTTGAAGGAGTGGTGACGTTTTTCAAACGTTAAATCGATTGGCTGTTTATATTCTAGCTAAATTTTCATTGGCTGCTGTGCTAAGTTCGGAGTGAGTTCGGAGCAAGTTCGGAGCGCCAATGTTCGGTGCTAGTTCGATCGTGTGCATGCAAAAGATCGCTCCGAACTTGCTCCGGACTAGGTTCGGAGCAAGTTCGGAGCAAGTTCAATCGTGTAAATTGGCATTTAGAACTACCAGCAAAATAAATAGTAAGTTTCATAGAATGCATTTATTTCTCGTTTACAAACTGAGCTAGTGATAAGTAATGCGGTGGCTGCCGCAACAGTGAATTGTAAACCGCAGTCTTTTTTCGACGAGCATGCTGCAAAAGTAAGCAGCTACTACGAATTTTGTGGTTCATAGATGACGTGTGCTTTTTGTACTGTAGAACTGCAATTACTGTGCATTCTATGCGCCATACGCAGAACATCACTTAATATAATTCCATTCCTTAAAATTCCAATACACAGTTATACCGTATTGCAAAAAATTTACTGTTTTCGGAATCTATATAAAAATCAAGCGCATATGCATAAATATAAATATGACAAGCTACTACCAAGAGTACATGGGAGATAGAATTTTCCTTTGTTGCCGAGAACACTGGTTCAAAACATGTTCCCATGTACTCCTGCCAGTGTGCTAGGTACGTATTTAAAAACTACAGTACCATCCAAACGTGTATGCAATCCGCAGTTGACGATTTAAAATAGAGGTTTCGCACAAAAGCCAAACAATTGACATAAAAGTATGCATAAATTATAATAAATATAGAGTACGCATCAACAAAGCATAGAAACATATTAACAAGCCAATTGGCGAATAAATTAATTATATAAATAAGTACCCACAAATATTACAAAACAAGTGAAGACATATACTGCATATACTTTTATTTTTACAAATGTTTATACATTTTACAACAGTGTCGCCTACAGAAATCATTGCTTTGTAGCCTAAAACATGCAATATTTTTTGAAGTTCTATATTATAGCTCAGTCAATCCGGCTGCTAAATAACACTATTAGTTCTTTTCGCACTAATGGAAAAGTAACACAAAGCCATGTCGGTTAGCTCGACACGATCTATTAATAAGTAGTTTGAAAATATAAATCTTAATTTAAAATATCCAAGCTAAAGCCAAGTGCCGGCCCGAGACGGACCGAGACCAACCCACGTCTAGTATTAAAATGAAAGCAGAACATAATTTAGTTGAAATGGACAAATACAGAGTCACATTAGGCAAAAATACGTAACGGCAACATTTTGCAACTGTTTCGGGATAACGTGCGTTTTTTGTGAACTGTGCGAAAAAAGTCTGAAACCAAAGTCCGCATTTTGAAAAGTAAGCTATAGACATTAAAAAAAACAAACTACTACAAATTTTAGTTTACCATGAAAAAATAATAATACCAAACAGTAGCATCATACTATATACAATATACTGCCACCAGTTGACACAGTAGATACTAGACCATTGCCACCGAGAGTACACTACAATTTTTTCACAAAAGTCTAATATTATAATATCATGTACTCCTGTTGGTATAAACCAGATTGCATAAGACTGAGGGCCTTTTTCTAAAATGGACTTAACTGGACTTAAACTTGCAGTAGATTTGATTAAGTCCACTTAAATCCGGTATTTTTGGAATGCGTTTAAGTCTACTTAAGTCCGCTGGTTTAAGTCCAGTTAAGTTAGTCTAGTTAAGTCCATTTTAGAAAAAGGCCCTGAGGCATAACTATACAAAGCTTTGTTTTCTGTCCGGTCAGATCACATAAACGAAAACAAGTTAACTTATTCTAATCTCAGCAAATTTGACGACGATTGCCTATATTATATTTGACGACGATTGCCTATATTATATAGAAATAATTCAAAATTATTGCTGATTTCTGATACATCATGTCAATTTTGCATATTAATGTGAGACTGCAGCATATAATTTACAATAATTTAACATGGCAAAAATGTCCGTGTGGCAGCATGCACCTGGTGAAAGCAGTTGATAACACAAATATGCACAATACAATGGATAAAAAGCAGCTTACCAAAACAAAAATATATTAGATTAAAATGTACAATCACAAAACAGCATTGAGTTCAGATATATATATATATATATATATATATATATATATATATATATATATATATATATATATATATAATATGTATCTCGTCTGTTTTATAGATAATAAAAAAACCTAACGTAATTCGAAAGTCACTGCTAACAAACTGCAAACTAGGGTAGATTTTCCTCTGTGACGTCAAATGCAACAGCTGCTAAATAGTGATAATGCTCACTGTATACAGCCACATACTTAGGAAGTAACTGAAAAATTTCACACGAAGCGTTATAGGGATGGTTTATCAAAATACTAACTCTAGCGACCTATAATTTCACGCAAAATTGGACATATCGGAAGACTGAATGACTGTTGATATTATTAACCAAAGTCATTCAAACTTTAATCCAACAAGTCCAATATTGAGTATGAATAAGGCTGAAGATTCAATCACAAATAAAATCCAGTGCCATCGTCAATATCCAAAAAATTATTAACTTATCACGTTAAGATAGTGCATAAAAACAGACGGTTTCGGGTTCAAAATGGAAAGTACTCATTCTATCTGACCATTATAGTTTACGCCATAGCCGTTTCACAAATGGACGTTTTCAGCACGGTTGCTAGGGCAGCCGGGGATCCAGGACTTGTGTTAGCCGTAGCCGCAGACGCACTGTTAGCTGTTGAGGCTGCCACGGTGTTTGTGCTATGCGTGGTGGCAACGGTGATTTCGCTGGAACTGGAATCCGTAGTTTGTTCCACAGAGCCCATTTGAATTGACGCAGCAGAGGGCTCCGCAGAAATAATAATTGCATCATCAAAGCCTGAATCATTGGAATTAAGTCGTGCCAGTGGTGGTTCTATGGCAGACGCAGGGAGGGGCTGGTCGCCATAGAAACCGGCATGAGGGGGTGCGGTGGTTAAAATGTCACCCAGTGGCTGCTTAAACTCATTTGCATACGCCGAGGGGGGCATACAGCTATAGCCAGCACTGGGCTGATGGTTGGTTTGTAATTGCAATAGTGGAGATTCAATGGCTGAAAACTGGTGTGAAATCGAGGGCGCCGAGGGGGGCTGGGATGAATGCATATTCTGCCCAGGAGAAAGATGGCTGGCCAAGACTTCTGCTTGCGGGGGTGGCCGATCATAAATGCTGCGCAGAAAATCTTCATAGGAAGTAGAGGATGGAAAAACTTGACTGCCTGCAGCTGCGGCATTCTCTCTAGCTAGCTGCTGGCTATTCTGACCAGAAAAACCGGTCCCTGGTTGAGTTTAAATACCGGTAGCGGTTGCAGCAAAACCGGTATTTATTGCAGCCGCCGGCGGCATACCATGACTTTGTTGTTGCAGATCAATGACGGTAGGGGCTGGCGGCTGCAAGCTCACGGAATATAGATCACAATCAATGGTTGCATTACTACTGCTGGAAGGATTAGCGGAGTTAATCAGATTAGTCGGATTATCCGTCGGAGGAGCCGCAGCAGTTTCCACATTCAGTAACATCTTGTATCCCGCTCTGCTGCGGCGTCACTTCGCTGTCTGTTGACCAGTCGCCCGCACTGAAGCCATCGTCGCAGTAGGAGTTCTCGTCTATGGTAAAGCGGACGTGTCTGGGTCCCGCCCCGGCATAGGCCTCCCCGCTAGGCCCCGGACTCTCCAGTGCACCGCAGCTTCCCCCAGACCCCCCTGTGGCCTCCTCTTGAGCGCAGTCGCATCATAGTATGGAAGTAGTGGGTGCGCACTCGCAGGGGATCGAATTCCACACGCCCGAATGGATTGTGACAGCCAGCCTTTGTGCAGTTGCACGGAAATGACAGACGATCCACCTGAAAGCATCAATATATAATTACTATTTTTATAAGACTACTTTCAGTTAGACATAGACAAGACTAATAAACTCACTATCTAATATCTACTAGAAACAACTGCTACAATATTATCAATGAAAGCAATTTTACAACGGCATTGAGAGGGGGAGAGATCGAATGACTAAATTTCAATTTCAATATGGTTAAAATAAAAATGTACCAAAAATATCCATCGTCACGAAACCAGCCGGCCAAGACAAACTTTGATAATGTGTGTTGAGCACAAACTCTCGCTTTTTTTTCTTTTTTCTTTTTTTCTTTTTTTTCTCACTCAACACTTTTTTCTCACTCATCGCCTTCAATCGCTCAATAGCTACGAAAAAGTCAAGGCCAGTTAAACCTATGCCAGGTTAAGTAGCTACCGCACCTGACATTTAATTTCATCCCGGGCACAGCTGCAAGTCTCTGGCAGACACTCATTGTCGGGACAGTTGCAGCCGCACACCTCCCTGGATCGGCGGATGGCCCGACACTCCAGCGTATCGCAGCGGTCCAAGTCTGTCACCCCGGAATTGCGCAGCAAATGTTTGCGTTGTCTGGCGCCCAGTGGCTAAAAAATGACTTATACTTTTTAATAATATTTATATTTGTTTATTATACTGTGCTTTCTTTTATAATAGTGTTCTTAAGTAAAAATAAGTGATAATAGTTTGACAAAAAATAGT
>JASANF010011676.1:0-30516 GCA_030248245.1 Trissonchulus sp. WLG1_4 | reverse complement strand
TTGGTGATACTTGAAAATGAAGCCGATGCGGAACAGCGGAAAACTGAAGCTAGTTTGGTGACTAAAACTTTCGCCAAAAATTTGGACCGATGATTATGGATCCACCTACCTACCGAGGAAAAGAATTAATCGCTTTCAACTTCACTTAATGTCACGGCAAGTCAACTCATGAGAATCCACGATTGTAGGACCTGCATAACTTTTTTTCACTAAAGATAATTTCAAGAAAATTTATATACAGCACTGTACAAAAAAGATCCCTGTTCGTCGGAGCACGACGAGCTTCATTCCTCGCAAAAAGTGACCAAGGTTCGCCGTAAAGTTACGAACGAAATTGTTTTTGAAAGTGGCCCGAAACCCATGCTTAACGTAATAATTAAAAAATTAAATGTTTTTGTTCGTCACTTCAGGTACGGTTCATACTTACATAACATGTTCGTCTTCGTCGGTTCTGCCTGCAGAATTAGGAAAAATCACGGCACAAGTTGACCTCATACACTTAACCGTGACGTATTTTTTCGTAATTTTACAAGATGCCTAGTGAACGCACATGAGCTATCGACCATAGAGTTCTGCCCTGGCCGGCGCCCGCGTTTTCACGAATACCGACGGGCCGTATGACTACGCATCATCGAAATATTCATTCATATTAAGCATTTATTACAAGCAAATCAAAACAAACCTAAATAATTTCACAAATCACATAAAAATCTTCAACAGATAAAAAAAGACAACAGAAATCAATTTGATGGAAAAACTAAATCATATCAAACTAATTTAAAACTGAAACTAAAATAAACCTAACTTCTTCACCGCCGGTTAGTTTACACTAGTCGTTGTTTTACGGTTACTTACTGCTACCTACCGAGTACCGACGCCGGACGCTGTGCTAAACCATAGAGGTTAAGTATAAATCACTTTGTTACTAATCTACTAAAGCAGACTATTCCCCTTATACAGGGGGTCCAAAAAAAAGAAAAAGGGTCCTACGACAATCCCGTTGTTACCAAGATATCGCGAACCCATTGTATTCATTTTCCTGTTTCACAAATTTGAAATAATTTCATCAAATGACACCAATGAAACATGACCACGACAGGTTTCATTTAACGTGCCAGATTGACAGTGATTGTATCATAACTTGAATTGATTGTTCGACAAAATTGGTTATTAAAATTCACTTCATTTAAAATTTGATTTTTCTATTTTGAAACTGTAGAATATGAAATTGAAATATTAAACAATCCTGGAAAAATCAAGAATAGGTAATGAAATCATATCGAGTAATAACTCCACATTTATTGCCCCATTTCTCGGGGGTCCAAATAAAAACAAAATTGACATTTTGGTATTTATAGAGGTGTCTGGTACTGCCTGTCAATAATATATACAATAAGCGAAACCTCTAGACATCAGGTTTCGTTGGGCATTTGATACTGGGAGGGCTTTCATTTTCAACTAGTATACGCACTGTGCAAAAATTTTGTAGTCTGAAAAACGAAACTTGCATAAAGCACTGTTGATTTTGCACGTTCCTTTACTAAAAATTTATCGCATTAGCATAAAAAACATGATACAAACAGCTAACCAAGTAAATTTCTTCTCAAACTTTTCAGTTTATTTGGGGGGGGGGGGTGGGGTGTGCCGTGTGGGGACTGCCATTTAAAATTCCTTCATATTTTAAATCAATTTGATGGAAAACCTAAATCTTCATAGTACACTAAAGTCAGACCAAAAAATGTTGAACACAGAAAAAACAGGTGGAGGATGTTAGCATCCAGTAGCTGTACTTTTGATGGCTAAAATTGTTTTTTTTCGTAACGAAATTACATGTTTTGTTGTTTCTCAGTGTCACCATTTTTTGGTCATACTTTAGTTTACAACTGAAGACACAAATAAACCTGAAATTGTTAACAAGGAAATCGATGCATCTACACAGTCAATGTAGATAAAACATTGCAAAGATTACCCCGGTTAGAAATTCCTTTGTTACTGAATTAATTTCAAAGCAGACTATTCCCCTTACACAGGGGGTCCAAAAAAAGGGTCCTAACGACAATCCCGTTGTTACCAAGATATCGCGAACCCATTGTATTCATATTCGTGTTTCATAAACTTGAAACAAATTCATCATATGAACCCAATGAAACATTACCAAAACAGGTTTCATTTAACGTACGGGAATTGCAGCGTTTGCTTTATAGCTAGTATTTATCCGATATAAATGGTTATATTCGGTTGAATTACATTGACTGATTTTAAATTTCGATGATCATATTCTGAATTGGTGAAATGTGAAACAGGATTTTTAAGAACCCTGAAAAAACTTAAATTGGTAATGATAATATCATATCCAATATCACTACAAGGTTTCACGGATAATAACTCCACATTTCTTGCCCCATGTCTTGGGGGTCCAAATAATAACCAAATATAGAGGGTCCTATATTATTATTACGAGATTGTCGTATAGAGTACTGCCATTTACAGAACAACAAATAATATACAATTAGCGAAACTTTTACACAACAGGTTTCGTCTGCAGGTTTAAGATTGGGATGACCTCAGGGTTTTTTTTGGCCTGAAAAGTTCAGGCCATCTGGCCTCACGTTCCAATTTTTTTAGGCCAATGCACAAAAAGCTTAGGCAACTCATTTTTGTTTAGTTGAAAAAATTTTTTCGAAAGTTTTTCTCAAACTGTTTAAGTTATTTTTTGGAGGGTGGGGGAATGCCGTCTAAAAGCGTATAGCTTTATGGAAAATATGTACCTATTCAGAAATATAAGCCTAAGGCTCGATTCATACCTTCAGCCGTATGTCCGTTCAGCCGGCAGAATGACGTCATTAGCAGCCTAGTGCAGTGGATCAACCGGCGCATGTGACGTCATTTTTTCGCCATTTTGTCGGCTGAACGGACATACGGGTATATGAATCGATCATAAGAGAACAGAGTTTAGTTGACCAAAATCAGTTCCAAAATAAAACCAATCACACACAGACACAAACCACATTTTGATTTATTGCAATATACAAAAGAGCTTACCAAGAAATTGACAATAACCCAAATAATCGCTGCGCTACTGATATTAGAATGGGATTCCGTGCAATGTTTGACAAAGACCTGTTTCGTTCTGCTGACGTGACAACTGAATTTTTCACCAGACATCAGTGATCTGAATATAAATCGATCTACACAAACTGCCACGTTTTCAGCCAACAGAAGACCAAAAAATCACACCAAACCAACTATTATATTTTCTAGAAAATGATGCACAATAATATGTAGCATTATTTACGCAATAGCTTACATGCTGGAATTAAACCCGGTTCATAGTCTTGCTAATAACTTGTCCTTAAGAACATAATTTGTCCAACAAGGTCATTTTCTGGCGACTATTGTGCACCTTTGACAGCGTCGGTTTTTTCACAGACAAAATAAACTTGATTCCCACTTTAATTATGCAAAAACTTGGCTTATTTGGCCATTTTAGTTTTCTTGAAACTGCTTAAGGACAAATTCATAGGGACAAGAAAAGGACAAGTATGAACCGGGCTTTACAGTCTATAATTTCCCTCATAACAGCTTCGGCCACTTTCTCTGACAGCAGTTTTATATAGCTGGTATCTATGTCATTGCCCCTTAAATAGGGGGTTCAAAAAAAGGGTCCTTTCGACAATCCCGTTGTAGAGATATCGCGAACCCTATTGTATCTGAAATTCCGTTATACTGAGTTAACGAATACCTGCCTCTTATATAACTGATGAAACATCATCACAACAGGTTTCATTTCTGTGACACTACGTTTCTGACGTTTTTCACAATAATCAAAATGTTTTTTATAAAACAGCTGTTTTTACAACTGTGTTTATAAAAAATATAGACAACTATAAACGTAATATTCGCTTGAGATCAGCGTTGAAGTTTGAAAAAGTTTGTAGAAAACACCAAAAAAACAAAACACAAGATTGACTAGGTCCAGTTTTCGTCATTCTAAAGCCCGGTTCATAAGATAACGATAGGGACAAGGATAAGGACGAGTATGAACCGGGCTTGAGGCACAAATCGGCTGAGACCAAGAATCAACCTTTGGAATCACAAGGCAAATATATCAGTCCGTTGCTTCGTGTCGCCAAATTGTAGGACATTTGTAATCGTATCCGGTTTGTAGTCCCTGAAAAAAATCAGAAGACGAAATGTGGTGAATCTTAATACGAAATTATGCGAGAATTGCCTAACCCAATACCAAAGTTTCAGAAGAGTAGAAGACGGTTATTTATTGTTATTTTTAGACGGGGCATGATTGTGCAAAGGTTCCTTTTTATTTTCACTGTGCTAAATATATAAATACTTTGTTTAAGTATATAAAACACCAGACACAGTGGCGTACCTAAAAAGATTGACTTTTTGGCAATGACTTTTATTCGAAAGTGTGCATAGCATAAAGCAAGACCCCTAAACCACACAATTGCAAGGGTCTGGGGTGGCAGCGGCATCCCCATAAACGAATTTCGGCCGAATTTGGTCAAGTGGAGACGTATCAGAAAGTCTTACCGAATAGGAAAGCAGAATGTCACATCAGACAGTGTATTGGACATTAAGTCAACGCAGCCTAATATACTCATGCAGTCATGTGTACACATGCAAATGCAACATAATGTACTCATTTACACATGCATAGGCTTTGATAAAATCTAATAGTAGCAAGCCACGAAACTGCAGGGGCCTGGGTGCGGCAGCCCTCAGGAAAAAAATTATTTCTTTCATTACTTTTTACTTTATTATTATTATTAGACCAAACAGATGTGATGTAAATGATGCCAAGAGTAAATAAAAGTGTCTTCAATCGTGAGAGACACTACTGATATTATGTGCTCTTGATAACACATCTATAGTGAGACACTATTAATATTATGTACTCTTGATGACACCTTCATAGGGTGACACTAATGACATCATGTATATACTCTTGATGAGACCTCTATAGTGAGACCCTATTAACATTATGTACTCTTGATGCGACCAACCAGCTGATCCAGCAGTCGCATCCAGGCCTCGTAGTTGAGCTCGCCAAAGGACCAATGTTTGCCGGCCACATCGAATCCCTTCTTGAAGAAGTCGAAGGTGTGGTCCATGGCTTGCTGGCTCGGCATCAGCCACTGGCTTCGGTCCACGCCCGTCATGTGCAGCTAAAATAGAAAAAAAAAGACGTCGTCACATTATTTTTTCCGTTTATCTGCTTTAGCCAACATACCGTATTATACTCCTACACCTAATACCGAAACCGATAGTATAGTGTAGTAACGCATTTACATAAAATATTATATCAAACGAAAGTTTGTTCTTTATTAAAAAAGCCCGTAAAAACTAACTTGAGCCCGAATCGTTAGCACGGTGTTGTAGGCACGCATAAAGGCAGCAGCTACTGTGTCGCCACAAGTCAAAAATCCATGATTTTTCAACAGCATCACCTAGAAGGAAGGAATTTGAAAGATAAGTTTTAGCTGGAAAATTGAATACGGCAATGCAAAATTGAAGAAGACAAAGTCCCTTGAGTTATCAGATCAATAACGTGCCTTATCTTGGAGTAATCACCGAAAATAGGAGGCTTCTACTGTTTTCAGTGTATTAAGGGGGCGCTCTGAGTAACTTCCAATAAATCAAATTGCTATAACTTTTCTTTTCTTGCTGATACGAAGTTTTTCTCTAAGCGCAGCCAAGACACACACCAGGCAAGTATTTTTGCAAATTTTGAGAGCTCTGAGAGCACTTTAGCGAGTTTTATGACGACACGAAAATTGAAATTTTGCAAAAACTTGTCTAATATTTGAAATGACGTAGCTCAGCGGTGCCTCAACCAAATTTAACAATCCATAGCTTAAATTAAAGACAATTATCTTGCCAAGGCACCATTTTCGCCGAATTTTAGTTACTGGCGGTAAATTTTTAGTTATTTTAATTTTTATCAAAAGTGACGTCTTCAAAGGGCTATAGTATTGAAGCAAATCATAATAATTACAATTCAAGAAGTGCGGTGCCTCCATATATATCTGTTCGAACCAGTGTTTTTTTTTTGCGTCAAAAAGTGCGAAACGCCGCACTTTTTTTCCGAAATTTCGCACTTTTTTTTGGCCATGTGCGTCCCGTGACGCACTTTTTTTCGGCTGAGGCTGAAGGATGTCATAGCTGATTTGGCCAAAAAGTGCCGAAAATGGCATTTTCGTCGTGAAAGTTTTGAAAAATTTTCTAAAATTGCGTCGAAACCATTAAATTTGTAAAATTTTCTGATGTGTCTAACGTTTAAAGCTTGATCTGTATATATGTGGTAGTTCAGTCAGAGCAGGACCCAGTTAGGTCCCGGACCCAACTAGTTCAGAGCAGGACCCCGCTACGGACTAGTTCAGATCGGGACCGTCAACTTAACAAAGAGGCGGTTTAACATAAAAGTATCAAGAGCAGACCAGTGGTGTAATTGCTCATGTAAGTGTAACTTATAAATTCAAACGGCTGCGAAGTTATTACACTGAAAACTGACCCTCACAAGAAATTGTTGAAACGTAGTTTTTTGCCCGAACTTTTCAAACAACAACTTTATAAACGGTTTTGTATAATTTCAATGTCTTTATAATCTATTAAGTCGATAATTACGTAGTTCATTAAAGTTGAAATTGTAATTTGTGTTAACGCGTTAAAATTTTGATATAGGCGAAACGGGTCCGGGACCTGACTGGGTCCTGTTCTGAACTACCACATATACAGCTACAACTGGTTCAGTGACAGTTTACAACCTATTATGATTAGTTATATGATTAAGATTACATATGATTAGAACAAATGCCAATTAGAACAAATTAGAACTGTCGAACCATGCCACACCCAGCAAGTGTCTTAAAAGCATCAATTAATGCCGATAGATATTTAGATGATTGCCGCGCTAGTATCAAAATGTGGAATAGGAGAATTCTATTACATATATC
This sequence comes from Trissonchulus sp. WLG1_4, assembly GCA_030248245.1. Taxonomy (NCBI): domain Eukaryota; kingdom Metazoa; phylum Nematoda; class Enoplea; order Enoplida; family Ironidae; genus Trissonchulus; species Trissonchulus sp. WLG1_4. The sequence continues at coordinate 23,542 of JASANF010011676.1, read as the reverse complement.
TTCTGAAACTAGCTGCGTGTTTACAGTGTTAATAGCTCAGTTCCTGCCAACCTAATTTGGCGTAAAGATGCCGTCTCCAGGGGAACTGAGATAAGTCAAGCAGTGGATTTTTACACAAGGGTCCTCGGTCCTCGTCCTCGCTTTTCTTGCCTGGTCGAAAAAACTTTTCGATACGTTTCCAATTGATCAAATTTAGACTAAAAATAAAAAATTTTCCCAATTTTTTTCCTGGGGGCTGCCGCCCCCAGACCCCTGCAACTTCTGGCAACATGGTCTTCCATTTTCAATAAATTCACATTTTTATGTTAATATTGAAACAGTGCATTTTAACCCATTACAAAAAATCAAAAAGCCATTCCCCCCGAAATTTTTTAAATGTAGAATTGAAAATTATTTCAGAAAATTTTTTTGAAATCTCAAAATCGTAATTGAGGACGGCCATTGCCATAATAAAGTGATTTTCACTTAAAACTCGTGCATAGATAGCATTATAACCGCTCTGCGCACTTTTTTTCAAAATGACGCAAAAAAATTTGGGCATGTGCGTCAGACGACGCAGAATTTTTGACGAAAAAAAAAACACTGGTTCGAACCGTGTGCAAGGTTTCAATTGAATCGGTTTTTGCAGCTGAGAGTAATTTTGAAAAAATGAGCACCATAGCTGAATTTCAGAAACCTGAAGTTTGCCTACACATACGTATTTTCAAAAAATAGAGCTAATTTTTCTGTACTAAAATCCGTTGAGAAAAGTTTCAGAAGCCGAAAAGTAGCTAACGAAAAATTAGTTTGAAAAATAGTGTATTTTTGTCCATATTGGTCAACGTATTTTGGAAATTTTTTTAGAAAGGTTTGCCTACACATACGACTTTTCAAAAAGTTGCACCTAGCAATTCGCTACACAAAACTGTTTTAAAAAGTATCAAAAGCCATATAGAATTTTTTGGTATATCGATTTAAAGATTTTTTCCCATTGAAAAATTCGTTGAAATTTCAAGTTGATCCAAATTTGACGTTATATACATCAATTGAAAACTAGTATGATTTTAAACAACTTTTCTTCTTGAGTTAACCAACGAAAACTTGACTGAAAAATTTTATCGCCCAAAGTCGGTTATTCAGAGCGCCACCTTAAAGTGTATTACCCTTACCCAAAAACCTTGAGTTATTCTCCGTGGGTGGATTTCACAAACGTGGTTTTAACAAACCGTGGTTTTACGTACGTTTTCATATGATTTGCACATAATTTCACTACGAAATATTGCCTGATTCGGTACAAATTTCGTAGATTTTCCTAAACCGTGGTCTTAGCTCAGTTGAAACTTAAGCCGAACAGAGACTTTGCTGTGCTGCATTTACCGAGCTAAAACCATGGTTTACAAAAATCTACAAAATTTCGAAAGAATTACGCGATACTTCGTACGGAAATCATAGGCTAATCATATAAAAACGTACGCACACCCGTTTCATAAAACCACCTTTTGTGAAATCCACCTAATAAATTATGTCAAATACTGTCCAATCCCTGTTCTAAAGAATATGTTATATAATATATTATAATCTACGAATAATAAAAATAAGCCTGATTAATACATTATTGGAGCCCAACGCCTTGGTAATATACTCTCGCTCCTCCACTTCTGACACAGTGCCGCGATATTCGTACCAGGAGACTGGGCCGTTCATTTGGTTCTCTTGAAAGACGAGAGGAAAGTCCAAATTCATGCTGACATACTGAAATAACAATAAAAGACTGCGAGCGGTTGCTGTTAAAACATTGCTAAAAAATGCTATAATTGCTACAAAATGTTACGTAAATTTCTTCGAAGACTCGCGTGATACGTAGTGGGGTAAAATTTTTTTTTTTGGGGGGGGGGGGACTCTGCGGCCAAATCGACCACATACATCGACCAAAAATGTAAAATTTTTCCTAAACAGTTCCAGTTTTTGACTTCCTAAACAGTTCCAATTTTGTCCAAACTTTTGGAGCCCTCCTCCGGCCGACAGATTTGGAGGGATTTCCCCACCCTCCCCCTCATACATGTATGAATTCTAGCAGTACAGTGTTAAAGGAGACTGACACTCTTAATTTGATTTGCAACAACCAATTTGATAACAATTAGTTATATCAGCCAAAAGCTTAGATCATAAATAGAAATCCATGGGAGCAATAAACGAGGGGTGGTGCCCGACCTGTGGTGGAGGGAGGTCTTGTTGCTGGTTGATTTCTGGCGGCAGCCGGAAAAATTTTGCACTTTTTCGCTTTTTAACTTATTTTAGGCGCAATTTTTTTGGCTGCAGCCGAAAATTTTTACGATTTCACGATTTTTTACTTGATTTTGGCACACTTTTTCGGCAATCGGAGCGGAGGAGGTAGAGGATTGAGGGGGGTGACTGGTGTCTGACGGGGGAGGCGGAGCCGACCCCTGAAGGGAAGTTGGACCGACCCCCTTATGATACCCCTTATGACGTGCTCTATATCATAAATGACTTTCTCACAGAAGTTATGTTGAGCTAACCAAATCTATAAACTTTTCTTCGCTTTTGCAATAATAACCTTTTCTTTGCAAATTTGCAATATTATTATACGTAGGCTAGAATTAACACTAACACTAACACTAAAGTTTTCCTTATAAGTTAGTGAAACACTTAAATTTGGGCTTGAAACACTAACATTTTAAGTGTTTTGAGAAAAATTTTAAGTGTTTCACTAGCTTTAAAGGAAAACTGTAGTGTTAGTGTTAGATTGCGAATTCTAGCCGTTGTCTATTATCCTTCCGCAAACAATCCACAATACAATCTATTTAATCCACAATGGACATTGGTGCCGAAGCGGTGAAAAGTATATAATTTAATCCGCCCCTAAGTGCAACTAATCCAACTAATCCTCCTAATCCCATTCTTTAACCCACTCACAGCCATCACTTCGGGCAGATGCAAATGGATTGAGCAGACGACATCCGGTCTGGCCCTATGGACGCCGGAGTGGACGGCAAAGGCAGGCTTGTAGAAAGTGAAGACGGTGGAGCCCGGGTCCAGAATGCGGCCGTCCAGGTCCACCTTCACAAGACTGCTGGCGGTCACCTCGTGGAAAGACAGGCCGAAGGGATTCAGCAGGATGCCCTCATCTTCCGTTTTAGCCTAAAAATATAGATAAATAAATGATAGATTAGTGATGGAACGGACTCCAGAAACCCATGGTATATAAATAACATCCTGATGCCGAACATAATCCCAAACTCCCGTTCCCGTTCGATCAGCCAATTAGCCACTTACATTGGGAAGAAGCATTAATAGAAGCCAGAAAAAATTTGAGCTTAGGAGAAAGTTGTTGGCAGCAGAATTTCTGTACAAAAAAGAATCATTCTTATCCTGGACTGAATAATCTCAGGCCTAAGCTCAGGAATGAATACAGGACTAAACTATTTTTGTACCATCATCACGGTTACAAAATATGGTTATCTTTCATTACCACGCACTTAAAAAAAATCATAGAAAATATTATAGGGCCTTTTTCTAAAATGGACTTAACTGGACTTGACTTAACTGGACTTAATTAAGTCCGGAATTTTGGAATGCAAAATCGGACTTAAGTGGACTTAAGTGGACTTAAGTGGACTTAACGCTGCCAGTGGACTTAATTAAGTCCAGTCGCATTTCTAAAATGTCACCGGACTTAAATTTAAGTCCGATCGCATTCCAAAAATAACAGTGGACTTAAGTTGCCGCTGGACTTATTTAAGTCCGACTTAACTTTTGCACGTTTCTAAAATGGACTTAATTAAGTCCACTTAAGTCCGCGGACTTAAATTTACACGTATTTGGGAGAATTTTAAGTCCGCGTAACTTTACGCGGACTTAACGGATTTAAGTGCTTGATAGCTCTTACATAATCGTTTATAACTTTTGACATACTGAACCGATTTAGACGATCTATATGTCAAATGATAGCTAAATAAATGGGCTTTTTGATGACATACTTTTTAAGTTTTTTTATTTTTTAAAGTTGCTATATGGCCGATAATTAGTTTTTTTCAGTCGATTACTGGCATTTTTATGGAACGTATGATGTTTCTTTTTGTCTGAAGTTTCAAGTTTAGAGCTGATAACCGTTGTAGGACTGAATTTTAAAGTTTGTAATAACATAATTTTCTTATAAAGCTTAAAATTTTTGTACCACTAACGAGTGTAGTAAATGTGGGTTTTCAGACTTACGCTTTGTCAAATATGGTTGAAAATAATCCAGATAAGACTATAGTGACACATAAATCCTGCTGAAAAAAATACGACCAAATTTGTTGTCCTATAGTGTTTCTTGTTATGGGCACTTTTGTTGTTTTTGATTGGCCGGGTGTTATTGATTACTCGCATACATGTACACGAGGTCTCGGTCTAGGGGGGGCTTGTCCCAAAATTTTCGACATTTTAGGGGGGCTGATCCCAATTTTTTGTCCCAAAAACGCAAAAATTTCTAGTTTTTGCCTAAAAATGGGAAATGTTTTGCGAAATTCAGATTTTTTTAGCGATTTTTTCGCTCTTTGCTCATTTTTTAAGCATTTTAGGGCGATCTCGTGCAATTTTGGAGTTTCAAGGAGGGGGGGTTGTCCCGACGGGTCAAATCTGAAGGGGGGCTTGTCCCGGAATTTCAAATTTGGGGGGGGGGGGGCCATAAAGCCCCCCCCCCTCCAGACCCCCCCATGTACATCTGTGTTTACTCGTCTTCATCACGTGGTCCAGGTTTGTCATTTTTAGCCAATGACATTTGAGTCTTCACTATGTCTCGCTCGACCAGAGTGCCGCATCATCTTACATGTGCGTCTGCATTTGCGAAAACAACATAATAGTTTGTTTTTGCATGTGTGAAGTTGATCAAGAATTAACAAAAAGTAAAGTCCTTGTCCCTGTCTTTATATATGGGTGATTGATTCATACTCCTTGAGGACAGAGGAACAGTCTTTTACACGTGAAATAATGCTCAAACTCGATTGGATTAACTGCGTTTCGTTGAAAATAACTTAAAAGTATAATAATAGCATTTGCTAATCAAAGTAAAACTGAAATTAAAATAGCTCAGAACGGGATTCAATCCGTGGTTGCCCGATTGAAAAGCAAAAAGTTTACCATCTAGACTACCAAAGGATTCGAAAAGCCGTCGTAAAAGTGCTTTATATACTTGTAGAAATTTTTAGGGTGGATTTCACAAAGGTGGTTTTACTAAACCATGGTTTTACTTACGTTTTTATATAATTTGCACATAATTTCATTACGAAATATAGCCTGATTCGTTACGAATTTCCTAGATTTTCTTAAACCATGGTTTTAGCTCAGCTGAAATTCCAGCGAAACAGAAACCTGCTGTGCTGCAGGTTTCAAATTTCAACTGCGCTAAAACCAAGGTTTATAAAAAAACTGAATTGCAAATTTTTCAGTCGGCGAGCTCAAAAATGAGCAATTTGAAGTTAGTAGTACTAAAAAAGTACAACTAGACTGAAATCGGTTCAAGATTTGCAAGTCAGCGTTCTCTAATTAACCCTTTAATGCCCAGAGTATCACTGGCTAGACAGCCTCATTCTGACACCTTCTAGTTTTTTGGACATTGCTCGAGCTACGTGCGTCGTAGAGAGATCGCGAAACCACCATTCGATAGAGAAATAAATGGTGAACAAAACATAATCAGTCGATTTAGGGTCTAGGACGCACCGTTTTTGCGTTATAAGCGCTCAAAGTTGAGAATTTTTAAAAATTTGCGCCATCGCTCAGGCATAATATGTACCTCATCCTAGAGTATGAACACAGCAACTGTGTGCCTGCCGTAGTTGAATGCTAGAAATAAACTACATTATCCGCTGTATCTGATGCACATAAAGCAGATTGCCGGAGCTGTATTTAGATTTCGTAATGTGGCCTCAAAGAAAATACTACTTTTGCGATGAAAAAAAGTCAAATTTGCACATTGCTTAAATGAGCACAGGCTTCGCTATGTGGCAGTAGGACTAAAAATTGCCGGCCTAATGCGAAGACCTACAATTCCCCATAAAAACAGCTAAAAGATCTTGTCACTAGAATAGACTAGTTAAGCTGCATAGCCCTAGATATCGTGGGGTATCTCCCATGATCCTTTGGGCATGATAGGGTTAAGAAAATCCACGAAATTCGTAACGAAACAGGAGATATTTCGTAATGAAATTATGTGCTAATCATATGAAAACGTACGTAAAACCATGGTTTTGTTAAACCACCTTTGTGAAATCCACCCTTAGTGTTTCAGAAGTATATAACATTTCAAATTTTCACGCGAAAAAATGCTCAGAAACACATTTTCAATTACGCAACACAAACTAGCAGTTTTTCCCACTAGTCAGCCAGCAACTGTCTGATTGGCTGTTCTTGGTGTCACATGTAATATGCCTTAATTTGATTGATTGGCTGACGTACGTAAGACTGCTTCAGAACTGTCCCAAAGATGCATGAGTGAAAGTACATATGAATTAATCCCAGGTTAAGAACAGTATCGAAGACTTCGCAAGTCTAAATCAATCTGAGGCCAATGACGAACCACAAGACCATACTGAACACAGAGACAGCCCTTAAGCGCGGGCATACACCAGCCTTAAACGAAAATTTTTGTTTTAGAATGGTAGAATACAGTTATTACAACCTTTTAAAGTTGTTCAGGATGTAAATTTAAAAAATAAAAGCATAAAAAATTTTAAGATTTACATGGCTGAAAAGCGCAATTTGTGAGCTTTCGAATGACGTATTACACATGCAGAATGGTAAAACTAGTCAAAAGTTATTAACATAAACTCGTAAGCCACACAGTCTTAAAAGCCGAAGTTATTTTAGGAATGCAATCGGACTTAATTAAGTCGGACTTAATCGAGTCGGACTTAATTAAGTCTGTGTTCCAAAAATACTGGACTTACGTGGACTTAATTAAGTCCGCTGCAAATTTAAGTCCACTTAAGTCCGACTTAACTGGACTTAAACTTGCAGCGGACTTAACTAAGTCCACTTAAATCCGGTATTTTTGGAATGCGTTTAAGTCCACTTAAGTCCGCTGGTTTAAGTCCAGTTAAGTCAAGTCCAGTTAAGTCCATTTTAGAAAAAGGCCCATAGTGATAAATAGTAAATACTTACATACTTAAAACCTTACTCTACACTGAGGGGGGGGGGGGGGGGGGTTACTTTTCCTTATATATACTAGTAAGGAAAAATGCCCTTGTCGGGCGGCTCCTTGGGTAGAATAGGTTACTGTCTGTCTAAAGCGGAAAAATACTTAGGCTGAGCTTGTAAAAGCATTGGTACAAGACTTTGTTAACTAGAATATGCAATTTTTGTGAGCTCGTTAAAGTAGGTGGACTAGGTATGCCTGTTGCGAATAGGAATATGATCTTCGTAGGGCAGACACTGTTTTCCGCACCCTATTCGCGCGACCTTCAGCTAAATTATATCGTTTGCTCATGTAACATAGAGGCTTTTTTTACACTAACTCAACATTGGCAAATGGCAAAAACGTTAGAGCGGGCACTCGTAATAATTTTAGCTGAAATGTCGACTGTTGGCTGAACGGCTGAAACGTTCAGGGGTGTGCAAACAATCGGTCAGGGATTGCTAAAGTTCTCAGCTGACAATGACGCTGAAAACCCTACCTCGCACCAATGTATTTTGCACGGCATAAATGGGTCAATTTAGGTCGCAGTTTCTTGTAAGCTCTTGCTTTTAGATTATGGACTCTCAGATTATGGATTTGTTCCTACTTTAGCTTACACACATCTAACACAATATGCATGATTCGAATATGATCGAATGAATTAAGATGCTTACACAGTACATTACATATACATACATATATTTTGATAAGTTAAGGATCTGGATAAGGTCCGCCGTTATCTCACAGAACCTTTTTATCAAGCATATATACTTTACAACAATAATAATAAGAAGAAAATACCGTTGAAACAAACCGAGAACGGGCTGTAAGTTCGCGCGAATAGGGTGCGGAAAACAGTGTCTGCCCTACGAAGATCATATTCCTATTCGCAACAGGCATACCTAGTCCACCTACTTTAACGAGCTCACAAAAATTGCATATTCTAGTTAACAAAGTCTTGTACCAATGCTTTTACAAGCTCAGCCTAAGTATTTTTCCGCTTTAGACAGACAGTAACCTATTCTACCCAAGGAGCCGCCCGACAAGGGCATTTTTCCTTACTAGTCCTCTCTCTTTTTCCGCTGTAGTGGAAACGAAGCACACTACATATACATAGCTATGACGGCTTCACTGCCTGAAGCGGACCAATGTACAATGTACGTAAGTGTATATAGTGTACATGTATATATATATATATATATATATATATATATATACATGTCTGTCTATATACCTATGTAAAATTTGACCCGTTGGACCCCCGTTCGGGGGGTGTTGGAATCCATGGAGGTTCTAGACAAACCACGGATTTGTAATCAGGGGCTCAAACGTGATATCAAAATTCCAATTTCGAAAATTTTCCCCCTGAACCCCTTGTCGGGAGGGGGTAGCCTGAGGGGGGGTCGTACGCAAGTCCACGAGAGTCATGGACAAAAGTAGACCTCAGATTCGCGTTCAGGGGGTCAAATTACACCTATAAACATCAAAATGTGAATTTCGAAAAATTGACCCCTTGGACCCGTTGTCGGGGGGGGGGGGGGGGTAAATACCCTAGGAAAGGGTCGTAGGAGAGTTCACGCGAGTCACAGACAAAAATGAACCTTGGATTCGTGTTCAGGGGGTCAAATTACCCCAATGGACATCAAAATTTCAAATTCAAAAAAATTGACCCATTTTGCCCCCCTAGGTGGCACCCTGGGGGGCATGGGTGTCCAGAGTGGGCATAGGCAAAAATAAATCTCAGATTCGTGTTCAGGACACCAAACTACCCCTAGAGACAAGTTTTTTGAGAATAAACTCGAAAAAAAATTTTTGACCCCAAAAGTGCAAAAGGGTCCGGAGTCCCCTTTGGGAACACCCCAGGGGGGCAATCGGTGGGGCAATGGGTATTAATATGATATGTTCGCAAGTTCACAATCCATATTACACGAAAAAACTTGAACTATCATGAAAAACAAACAGCAAACATAATTATTCTACTGTGAAGTTACGTACGCGCATACATGACACACAGCCAACCGGGGGGTACCGTCTAGGGGACTATTCAACATCTGAGGAAGAAAGTGATAATACCAGTGAATGTACAGCATATGGGTTTATATTCGTATACAAAACGATAGACCACCAGCTATAACCATGATAGCTCCACTGCCCGTAGCGAGCCTACCCCCGTAATACACGTGGCGGGGGGTATGGGCATGCCCTGGGGCTTATAGGCCGAAATTCAAAAAAAGCCCATGTTAGTTTCTATTCCACTACTGTACCACCACACATGCAAAAGATCATGACTGGCCGTTTTGCGCAACTTCTTAAAAAGTGTGCTAAACTTTTTCGTACTTAGTCAATTTTTGGACCCCAAAAAAGGGGTTTCCCCCCTCCCAGCACAGCCTCTCACGGAAACACCCGAGCAAAACCATTTTTTCCGTGTCTATTGCAGGCTATACGAAATGTGAAAAACCAAAAAAGGTGTCGCTCGGATGAACTACCGACGAGAAAAGTTCTGGGAAAAAAAAAAAAAGAGCGAAAGTCCGTGAATTTTGGGGGGTCCCCGGGGGTATCTCAGAAAATACTTGACCGATCCGGCTGAAATTTTGCCAGCACTTAGGTATTGCCAAGGGGTATACACACACAAAATTTCGTGTAAAAAGCTTTTCTATATTTTGAGCTACAAAAAGTTCAAATTCTCAAAATCCGCAATAGTGCTAAATTTTCCTATTCTAGGGTTGGGCGCTATCGCGCCAACCCTGATTGTTGATTGCCAGCACTTAGGTATTGCCAAGGGGTATACACACACAAAATTTCGTGTAAAAAGCTTTTCTATATTTTGAGCTACAAAAAGTTCAAATTCTCAAAATCCGCAATAGTGCTAAATTTTCCTATTCTAGGGTTGGGCGCTATCGCGCCAACCCTGATTGTTGATATTTGTGTGAAAAAAATATTTTCAACGAAATAATTAACTTTATAGATTTTAAGCAAGTAAAGTAGAAACTTACTCAGACCCAGACGCTTTGGATTGGGTTCGACCAACGGCACCCGCCGGGGGATAGCTGTCTTCTGATCCGACTGAGCCTAAAACAAAAAACAACACTTCAAAAAAAGTCCAAACTTTCAACCAACAGACCATCGGGACTAACAAACTCCCCCACCACAGATCGGCGCTCTCCTCATAAATAGTCTGCAAAAAATTACGTACCACGCCAGTACCAGTCCATGGCTCCCCCCAAGAAATTTCTCAGCTGCACATGTGTGTGTAATATAGCTAATGATCGCAACCCCACTTTTCTAACTGTTGCAAACAGGTTTTTTTGTGTAAAATAAGGTGTATTTACACATCGGCCGCCTAATTTACACAGCAAAAAATTAAAATACACACTGATTTACACAGCCCCATTTTTCCCCAAAAGCTGATGAAACAGCCTATTTTGGTTCTAAAAGTTACAAAAATTCGTAAAGTGGCGATTGCTGCCTGTGACCTCTTTTTCCTAACAAAATTAAGTCTTATTTTTGACTTTTTGACATCATGCATGTATGCGGGATCTCGGCCTGGGGGTTAGGCCTTGTATCAGATTTTTCGAAATTTTAGGGGGGGGCTTGCCCTAGCGTGTCGGATACTTGAACTGACAAAAACGCAAAAATTTTCAATTAACTCATATTTTTTATTTTCGTATGTAGTTCGAGTCTCAAAGTCGAAATATTACTTTTAACGTGAGAAAACGGTCAATTTTTACCTAAAAAATGCTAAAATACACACTTTTAAAAATTTACACAACATACCCTTAATTTACACAGCAAATTCTTAATTTACACAACATTTACACAGTGCCGATTTTGAAAAAAAACCCTGGTTGCAAAAAATATATATAATGTAGGTATATACATTTAACTTACACAGTCATGATTGTGCTGGTTATCCATCATCCCACAGCACAGCTGAAAAAACCGCACCTAAATGATCACAATTTTCGAAAATTTGGCGCAGCACCCCCCTCGCTTTTCGGTGGTTTGCTCCCCCCACCTCAGACTTTCTCAGCTGCACCATGCACATGTGTGCTAGCAACAATTGTGGCTCATCACGTTGTTACAATAATTTTTATATCAGTTATTTTTTATTTGTTTATTCAAATTGTTGAAATTATTTAGATAATGCAACTGTTCTTTTGCAATTTTTAGGTGCGGTTTTTTCAGCTGTGCTGTGGGATGATGGATAACCAGCACAATCATGACTGTGTAAGTTAAATGTATATACCTACATTATATATATTTTTTGCAACCAGGGTTTTTTTTTTCAAAATCGGCACTGTGTAAATGTTGTGTAAATTAAGAATTTGCTGTGTAAATTAAGGGTATGTTGTGTAAATTTTTAAAAGTGTGTATTTTAGCATTTTTTAGGTAAAAATTGACCGTTTTCTTACGTTAAAAGTAATATTTCGACTTTGAGACTCGAACTACATACGAAAATAAAAAATATGAGTTAATTGAAAATTTTTGCGTTTTTGTCAGTTCAAGTATCCGACACGCTAGGGCAAGCCCCCCCTAAAATTTCGAAAAATCTGATACAAGGCCTAACCCCCAGGCCGAGATCCCGCATACATGCATGATGTCAAAAAGTCAAAAATAAGACTTAATTTTGTTACGAAAAAGAGGTCACAGGCAGCAATCGCCACTTTACGAATTTTTGTAACTTTTAGAACCAAAATAGGCTGTTTCATCAGCTTTTGGGGAAAAATGGGGCTGTGTAAATCAGTGTGTATTTTAATTTTTTGCTGTGTAAATTAGGCGGCCGATGTGTAAATACACCCTATTTTACACAAAAAAAACCCTGTTTGCAACAGTTAGAAAAGTGGGGTTGCGATCATTAGCTATATTACACACACATGTGCAGCTGAGAAATTTCTTGGGGGGAGCCATTGACTGGTACTGGCGTGGTACGTAATTTTTTGCAGACTATTTATGAGGAGAGCGCCGATCTGTGGTGGGGGAGTTTGTTAGTCCCGATGGTCTGTTGGTTGAAAGTTTGGACTTTTTTTGAAGTGTTGTTTTTTGTTTTAGGCTCAGTCGGATCAGAAGACAGCTATTCCGCAGCCGTTGCCGTTGGTCGAACCCAATCCAAAGCGTCTGGGTCTGAGTAAGTTTCTACTTTACTTGCTTAAAATCTATAAAGTTAATTATTTCGTTGAAAATATTTTTTTCACACAAATATCAACAATATACAGGATAATAGTTATGTCATATGGACCATATTTCAAGAGGGGTTTTGTACTTTTTTCAAACAACTGCTAGAACTTAGTTTTTTTATTAATGTCGCTCAGTTTATAATCTCATTTTTTTTAAATTTTTTCCAGGCCCGGACGTCCTGTTGCGCGCCTCCCAGCCGATCAATGACTTGGCCCAGCGCGCGCCCGGTCGCTACTCTCCCCAGGAAGCTCAGCTTCGCTGCCAGCTGGCCGCCCTCTACCGTTTGGTCGACCTGTTCGGATGGTCGGAGGGAATATTCAATCATTTGACAGTAACTAAGATTTTTTTGATTAGCTGTAGTTGTAGTGAATAGTTTGGGTAACTATATTAATATTGTGTTATCTATAATAGGACATAGCGTATCCTAGTTTTGGAGGAGACTGTTCTACACTGAGCAAGTATACGCTTTTGGTGTGTTTCTCAGTGTAGAGTAAGGTTTTAAGTATGTAAGTATTTACTATTTATCACTATAATATTTTCTATGATTTTTTTGAAGTGCGTGGTAATGAAAGATAACCATATTTTGTAACCGTGATGATGGTACAAAAATAGTTTAGTCCTGTATTCATTCCTGAGCTTAGGCCTGAGATTAGTCAGTCCAGGATTAGAATGATTCTTTTTTGTACAGAAATTCTGCTGCCAACAACTTTCTCCTAAGCTCAAATTTTTTCTGGCTTCTATTAATGCTTCTTCCCAATGTAAGTGGCTAATTGGCTGATCGAACGGGAACGGGAGTTTGGGATTATGTTCGGCATCAGGATTTTATTTATATACCATGGGCTCTGGAGTCCGTTCCATCACTAATCTATCATTTATTTATCTATATTTTTAGGCCAAAACGGAAGATGAGGGCATCCTGCTGAATCCCTTCGGCCTGTCTTTCCACGAGGTGACCGCCAGCAGTCTTGTGAAGGTGGACCTGGACGGCCGCATTCTGGACCCGGGCTCCACGGTCTTCACTTTCTACAAGCCTGCCTTTGCCGTCCACTCCGGCGTCCATAGGGCCAGACCGGATGTCGTCTGCTCAATCCATTTGCATCTGCCCGAAGTGATGGCTGTGAGTGGGTTAAAGAATGGGATTAGGAGGATTAGTTGGATTAGTTGCACTTAGGGGCGGATTAAATTATATACTTTTCACCAGTTCGGCACCAATGTCCATTGTGGATTAAATAGATTGTATTGTGGATTGTTTGCGGAAGGATAATAGACAACGGCTAGAATTCACAATCTAACACTAACACTACAGTTTTCCTTTAAAGCTAGTGAAACACTTAAATTTTTTCTCAAAACACTTAAAATGTTAGTGTTTCAAGCCCAAATTTAAGTGTTTCACTAACTTATAAGGAAAACTTTAGTGTTAGTGTTAGTGTTAATTCTAGCCTACGTATAATAATATTGCAAATTTGCAAAGAAAAGGTTATTATTGCAAAAGCGAAGAAAAGTTTATAGATTTGGTTAGCTCAACACATGGTTTTTTTTGCGTCCCACAGTGCGTCCAGACGCAATGACATTCAGCTGGACGCAAATTTTTTTAGCGGGACGCAAACGGGACGCAGTGATTTTTTTGGAACTCTGATTAAAAAACCCAAGTATAAAGGCCATGTACGGGTGCTGGTGGACCGAATCGTAAGAATAAATTTCCAATACGTCTCTAATTGACCAAATTTGACCTTAAAATCTAAAAAAAATGCATTTTAACCCAAAACAGAAAATAGAAGCCATTCATTCCCCTTTTTTTCTGGGCACCCCCCTCCGGTGATGTCACCTAGAATGTCAATGACGTTAATAACGTAGTGTGTGCACCGATAGAAACACAAAACTTTTACTGTACCACCTGGACGCACTGTCATCGTGTGGGACGCAATTTATTTGAACGGGACGCAAAATGGACGCAGTCTCGGATTTGAAAAAAAAAACCCTGGCTCAACATAACTTCTGTGAGAAAGTCATTTATGATATAGAGCACGTCATAAGGGGTATCATAAGGGGGTCGGTCCAACTTCCCTTCAGGGGATCGGCTCCGCCTCCCCCGTCAGACACCAGTCACCCCCCTCAATCCTCTACCTCCTCCGCTCCGATTGCCGAAAAAGTGTGCCAAAATCAAGTAAAAAATCGTGAAATCGTAAAAATTTTCGGCTGCAGCCAAAAAAATTGCGCCTAAAATAAGTTAAAAAGCGAAAAAGTGCAAAATTTTTCCGGCTGCCGCCAGAAATCAACCAGCAACAAGACCTGCCTACACCACAGGTCGGGCACCACCCCTCGTTTATTGCTCCCATGGATTTCTATTTATGATCTAAGCTTTTGGCTGATATAACTAATTGTTATCAAATTGGTTGTTGCAAATCAAATTACCAGTGTCAGTCTCCTTCAACACTGTACTGCTAGAATTCATACATGTATGAGGGGGAGGGTGGGGAAATCCCTCCAAATCTATCGGCCGGAGGAGGGCTCCGAAAGTTTGGACAAAATTGGAACTGTTTAGGAAGTCAAAAACTGTAACTGTTTAGGAAAAAATTTACATTTTTGGTCGATGTATGTGGTCGATTTGGCCGCAGAGCTGGGTTTTTTTTTCGCTGGCAAATTTTCGCAATTTTGCGAAAAGCTTGAATTTTTTTTCGCAAAATCAAATTTTTTTTCGCAGATTTACTTTTGTTACGTATTGCAGTAGACTTTGCATTAAAACGGTTTTCCGCCTATACAGGATGAAGACTGACGCAATTTTTACCCTTTTTGGCCAAAAAATAACAATTTTGACATTTTTATTTAAATTTACGGAGCCGTCCTGAGCATTTTGTGTAATTTTTCACAATTTTCACAATCGATGCTCAGCCGTAACGTAATTTCAGAAGACCCTGCCAATGACCAAGTTAAGGCCTGAAAATGCTAGCATTTTGAAATGTTTCTTAATTATGTCACCTCCGACCCCTATTCTACTGTCATTAGTGTTACATGCAGTCGATGTGATGATACATGAAAGAAAATCTGGCCCATTTACAGTCACTAGAAACATCAAGCCACAAAGTTGCACGAGTCCGGGCCTAAGGGATCACAAAAAGTCGGAGAAAATTTCAATTTTTAGTCCAAATTTGGTCAGTTGGGGCCGTATCGGAAACGTTTTCCGACTAAACCACAAAAATTAGCGCATAGACCTTATGAGTTCACCTCCACTACGTCAAAAATTTTTCGCAATTTTGCGAAAAGGTTTGAAAATTTTTCGCAATCACCAATTTTTTTTCGCAATTGCGAACGTTTTTGCGAAAAAAAAACCCAGCCGCAGAGTCCCCCCCCCCAAAAAAAAAAAATTTTACCCCACTACGTATCACGCGAGTCTTCGAAGAAATTTACGTAACATTTTGTAGCAATTATAGCATTTTTTACCAATGTTTTAACAGCAACCGCTCGCAGTCTTTTATTGTTATTTCAGTATGTCAGCATGAATTTGGACTTTCCTCTCGTCTTTCAAGAGAACCAAATGAACGGCCCAGTCTCCTGGTACGAATATCGCGGCACTGTGTCAGAAGTGGAGGAGCGAGAGTATATTACCAAGGCGCTGGGCTCCAATAATGTATTAATCAGGCTTATTTTTATTTTTCGTAGATTATAATATATTATATAACATATTCTTTAGAACAGGGATTGGACAGTATTTGACATAATTTATTAGGTGGATTTCACAAAAGGTGGTTTTATGAAACGGGTGTGCGTACGTTTTTATATGATTAGCCTATGATTTCCGTACGAAGTATCGCGTAATTCTTTCGAAATTTTGTAGATTTTTGTAAACCGTGGTTTTAGCTCGGTAAATGCAGCACAGCAAAAGCAAAGTCTCTGTTCGGCTTAAGTTTCAACTGAGCTAAGACCGCGGTTTAGGAAAATCTACGAAATTTGTACCGAATCAGGCAATATTTCGTAATGAAATTATGTGCAAATCATATGAAAACGTACGTAAAACCACGGTTTGTTAAAACCACGTTTGTAAAATCCACCCACGGAGAATAACTCAAGGTTTTCGGGTAAGGGTAATACACTTTAATACACTGAAAACAGTAGAAGCCTCCTATTTTCGGTGATTACTCCAAGATAAGGCACGTTATTGATCTGATAACTCAAGGGACTTTGTCTTCTTCAATTTTGCATTGCCGTATTCAATTTTCCAGCTAAAACTTATCTTTCAAATTCCTTCCTTCTAGGTGATGCTGTTGAAAAATCATGGATTTTTGACTTGTGGCGACACAGTAGCTGCTGCCTTTATGCGTGCCTACAACACCGTGCTAACGATTCGGGCTCAAGTTAGTTTTTACGGGCTTTTTTTAATAAAGAACAAACTTTCGATTGATATAATATTTTATGTAAATGCGTTACTACACTATACTATCGGTTTCGGTATTAGGTGTAGGAGTATAATACGGTATGTTGGCTAAAGCAGATAAACGGAAAAAATAATGTGACGACCAGGGGCGGTCCCAGGGGGGGGGGCGGGGGGGGGGGGGGCCGCCCCCCTCGAAATTTTTTCCGACTGAAATTCTACACAAGGGTCCCCCCTTTGGTTTTTATGGTCCGGCCGGAAAATTTTTCTGATGCGTCCCCAATTGACCAAATTTAGTCTAAAAATCAAAAATTTTCCCAAATTTTTTCCTGGGGGCTGCCGCCCCCAGACCCCTGCGACTCCGTGGCTTACTATTCCTTGTTATTATCTTTCATCAAAGCCTATGCATGTATACATGAGTACATTATACTGCATTTGCATATCTACACAAGTATATTATGCTGCATGTAGTGGTGTAATACACTGTCTGATCTGATAGTGATGTTCCCATCTTGTGTTTTATTCTTCTGTCGGAAAAAGTTTCTGATACGTCTCCAATTGACCAAATTCGCCCTAAAAATTGAAAAAAATATATATTTTTTCCTGAGTACACCACTGGCTTTTACTACAAACAGACTCAATTCGTTGCCATTGATATGGCTGCGGCTATAACAAAATAGCGTAAAGCTGAAAAACGCTATTATTAAAAGTGAAAAAATTTCTTCAGACCCCCGCCCCCCCCGAAATCGAAGTCTGGGACCGCCAGTGGTGACGACGTCTTTTTTTTCTATTTTAGCTGCACATGACGGGCGTGGACCGAAGCCAGTGGCTGATGCCGAGCCAGCAAGCCATGGACCACACCTTCGATTTCTTCAAGAAGGGATTCGATGTGGCCGGCAAACATTGGTCCTTTGGCGAGCTCAACTACGAGGCCTGGATGCGACTGCTGGATCAGCTGGTTGGTCGCATCAAGAGTACATAATGTTAATAGGGTCTCACTATAGAGGTCTCATCAAGAGTACATGATGTCATTAGTGTCACCCTATAAAGGTGTCATCAAGAGTACATAATATTAATAGTGTCTCACTATAGATGTGTTATCAAGAGCACATAATATCAGTAGTGTCTCTCACGATTGAAGACACTTTTATGTACTCTTGGCATCATTTACATCACATCTGTTTGGTCTAATAATAATAAAGTAAAAACTAATGAAAGAAATAATTTTTTTCCTGAGGGCTGCCGCACCCAGGCCCCTGCAGTTTCGTGGCTTGCTACTATTAGATTTTATCAAAGCCTATGCATGTGTAAATGAGTACATTATGTTGCATTTGCATGTGTACACATGACTGCATGAGTATATTAGGCTGCGTTGACTTAATGTCCAATACACTGTCTGATGTGACATTCTGCTTTCCTATTCGGTAAGACTTTCTGATACGTCTCCACTTGACCAAATTCGGCCGAAATTCGTTTATGGGGATGCCGCTGCCACCCCAGACCCGTGCAATTGTGTGGTTTAGGGGTCTTGCTTTTGCTATGCACACTTTCGAATAAAAGTCATTGCCAATAAGTCAATCTTTTTAGGTACGCCACTGTGTCTGGTGTTTTATATACTTAAACAAAGTATTTATATATTTAGCACAGTGAAAATAAAAAGGAACCTTTGCACAATCATGCCCCGTCTAAAAATAACAATAAATAACCGTCTTCTACTCTTCTGAAACTTTGGTATTGGGTTAGGCAATTCTCGCATAATTTCGTATTAAGATTCACCACATTTCGTCTTCTGATTTTTTCAGGGACTACAAACCGGATACGATTACAAATGTCCTACAATTTGGCGACACGAAGCAACGGACTGATATATTTGCCTTGTGATTCCAAAGGTTGATTCTTGGTCTCAGCCGATTTGTGCCTTAGAATGACGAGAACTGGACCTAGTCAATCTTGTGTTTTGTTTTTTTGGTGTTTTCTACAAACTTTTTCAAACTTCAACGCTGATCTCAAGCGAATATTACGTTTATAGTTGTCTATATTTTTTATAAACACAGTTGTAAAAACAGCTGTTTTATAAAAACATTTTGATTATTGTGAAAAACGTCAGAAACGTAGTGTCACAGAAATGAAACCTGTTGTGATGATGTTTCATCAGTTATATAAGAGGCAGGTGTTCGGTAACTCAGTATAACGGAATTTCAGATACAATAGGGTTCGCGATATCTCTACAACGGGATTGTCGAAAGGACCCTTTTTTTGAACCCCCTATTTAAGGGGCAATGACATAGATACCAGCTATATAAAACTGCTGTCAGAGAAAGTGGCCGAAGCTGTTATGAGGGAAATTATAGACTGTAAAGCCCGGTTCATACTTGTCCTTTTCTTGTCCCTATGAATTTGTCCTTAAGCAGTTTCAAGAAAACTAAAATGGCCAAATAAGCCAAGTTTTTGCATAATTAAAGTGGGAATCAAGTTTATTTTGTCTGTGAAAAAACCGACGCTGTCAAAGGTGCACAATAGTCGCCAGAAAATGACCTTGTTGGACAAATTATGTTCTTAAGGACAAGTTATTAGCAAGACTATGAACCGGGTTTAATTCCAGCATGTAAGCTATTGCGTAAATAATGCTACATATTATTGTGCATCATTTTCTAGAAAATATAATAGTTGGTTTGGTGTGATTTTTTGGTCTTCTGTTGGCTGAAAACGTGGCAGTTTGTGTAGATCGATTTATATTCAGATCACTGATGTCTGGTGAAAAATTCAGTTGTCACGTCAGCAGAACGAAACAGGTCTTTGTCAAACATTGCACGGAATCCCATTCTAATATCAGTAGCGCAGCGATTATTTGGGTTATTGTCAATTTCTTGGTAAGCTCTTTTGTATATTGCAATAAATCAAAATGTGGTTTGTGTCTGTGTGTGATTGGTTTTATTTTGGAACTGATTTTGGTCAACTAAACTCTGTTCTCTTATGATCGATTCATATACCCGTATGTCCGTTCAGCCGACAAAATGGCGAAAAAATGACGTCACATGCGCCGGTTGATCCACTGCACTAGGCTGCTAATGACGTCATTCTGCCGGCTGAACGGACATACGGCTGAAGGTATGAATCGAGCCTTAGGCTTATATTTCTGAATAGGTACATATTTTCCATAAAGCTATACGCTTTTAGACGGCATTCCCCCACCCTCCAAAAAATAACTTAAACAGTTTGAGAAAAACTTTCGAAAAAATTTTTTCAACTAAACAAAAATGAGTTGCCTAAGCTTTTTGTGCATTGGCCTAAAAAAATTGGAACGTGAGGCCAGATGGCCTGAACTTTTCAGGCCAAAAAAAACCCTGAGGTCATCCCAATCTTAAACCTGCAGACGAAACCTGTTGTGTAAAAGTTTCGCTAATTGTATATTATTTGTTGTTCTGTAAATGGCAGTACTCTATACGACAATCTCGTAATAATAATATAGGACCCTCTATATTTGGTTATTATTTGGACCCCCAAGAAATGGGGCAAGAAATGTGGAGTTATTATGCGTGAAACCTTGTCGTGATATTGGATATGATATTATCATTACCAATTTAAGTTTTTTCAGGGTTCTTAAAAATCCTGTTTCACATTTCACCAATTCAGAATATGATCATCGAAATTTAAAATCAGTCAATGTAATTCAACCGAATATAACCATTTATATCGGATAAATACTAGCTATAAAGCAAACGCTGCAATTCCCGTACGTTAAATGAAACCTGTTTTGGTAATGTTTCATTGGGTTCATATGATGAATTTGTTTCAAGTTTATGAAACACGAATATGAATACAATGGGTTCACGATATCTTGGTAACAACGGGATTGTCGTTAGGACCCTTTTTTTGGACCCCCTGTGTAAGGGGAATAGTCTGCTTTGAAATTAATTCAGTAACAAAGGAATTTCTAACCGGGGTAATCTTTGCAATGTTTTATCTACATTGACTGTGTAGATGCATCTATTTCCTTGTTAACAATTTCAGGTTTATTTGTGTCTTCAGTTGTAAACTAAAGTATGACCAAAAAATGGTGACACTGAGAAACAACAAAACATGTAATTTCGTTACGAAAAAAACCAATTTCAGCCATCAAAAGTACAGCTACTGGATGCTAACATCCTCCACCTGTTTTTTCTGTGTTGAACATTTTTTGGTCAGACTTTAGTGTACTATGAAGATTTAGGTTTTCCATCAAATTGAATTAAAATATGAAGGAATTTTAAATGGCAGTCCCCACACGGCACACCCCACCCCCCCAAAAAAAAACTGAAAAGTTTGAGAAGAAATTTACTTGGTTAGCTGTTTGTATCGTTTTTTATGCTAATGCGATAAATTTTTAGTAAAGGAACGTGCAAAATCATTAGTGCTTTATGGAAGTTTCGTTTTTCAGACTACAAAATTTTTGCACAGTGCGTATACTAGTTGAAAATGAAAGCCCTCCCAGTATCAAATGCCCAACGAAACCTGATGTCTAGAGGTTTCGCTTATTGTATATATTATGGACAGGCAGTACCAGACACCTATAAATACCAAAATGTCAATTTTGTTTTTATTTGGACCCCCGAGAAATGGGGCAATAAATGTGGAGTTATTACTCGATATGATTTCATTACCTATTCTTGATTTTTCCAGGATTGTTTAATATTTCAATTTCATATTCTACAGTTTCAAAATAGAAAAATCAAATTTTAAATGAAGTGAATTTTAATAACCAATTTTGTCGAACAATCAATTCAAGTTATGATACGATCACTGTCAATCTCGCACGTTAAATGAAACCTGTCGTGGTCATGTTTCATTGGTGTCATTTGATGAAATTATTTCAAATTTGTGAAACAGGAAAATGAATACAATGGGTTCGCGATATCTTGGTAACAACGGGATTGTCGTAGGACCCTTTTTCTTTTTTTGGACCCCCTGTATAAGGGGAATGGTCTGCTTTATTAGATTAGTAACAAAGTGATTTATACTTAACCTCTATGGTTTAGCACAGCGTCCGGCGTCGGTACTCGGTAGGTAGCAGTAAGTAACCGTAAAACAACGACTAGTGTAAACTAACCGGCGGTGAAGAAGTTAGGTTTATTTTAGTTTCAGTTTTAAATTAGTTTGATATGATTTAGTTTTTCCATCAAATTGATTTCTGTTGTCTTTTTTTATCTGTTGAAGATTTTTATGTGATTTGTGAAATTATTTAGGTTTGTTTTGATTTGCTTGTAATAAATGCTTAATATGAATGAATATTTCGATGATGCGTAGTCATACGGCCCGTGGTATTCGTGAAAACGCGGGCGCCGGCCAGGGCAGAACTCTATGGTCGATAGCTCATGTGCGTTCACTAGGCATCTTGTAAAATTACGAAAAAATACGTCACGGTTAAGTGTATGAGGTCAACTTGTGCCGTGATTTTTCCTAATTCTGCAGGCAGAACCGACGAAGACGAACATGTTATGTTAAGTATGAACCGTACCTGAAGTGACGAACAAAAACATTTAATTTTTTAATTATTACGTTAAGCATGGGTTTCGGGCCACTTTCAAAAACAATTTCGTTCGTAACTTTACGGCGAACCTTGGTCACTTTTTGCGAGGAATGAAGCTCGTCGTACTCCGACGAACAGGGATCTTTTTTGTACAGTACTGTATATAAATTTTCTTGAAATTATCTTTAGTGAAAAAAAGTTATGCAGGTCCTACAATCGTGGATTCTCATGAGTTGACTTGCCGTGACATTAAGTGAAGTTGAAAGCGATTAATTCTTTTCCTCGGTAGGTAGGTGGATCCATAATCATCGGTCCAAATTTTTGGCGAAAGTTTTAGTCACCAAACTAGCTTCAGTTTTCCGCTGTTCCGCATCGGCTTCATTTTCAAGTATCACCAACTAGGGTTGTTTTGATGCGACCTATTTTCATTTGATTTGATGTGGGCTTTTCAAAAACCAATTGGTTTGTGGTTTTACAAATGATTTGGCCTTCTCAAAATTCAGTTGATTTGATTTGATTTGAACCTTTCGAAAATAGATTGATTTGATTTAATGCATCAAAAGTCAAAACTGCATCAGAACTAGTTTTGATTTGATGCAGTTTCCACATCAAAACAACCCTATCACCAGCTGAATAACAGTAGGTACCCCCCCATTGATTGTAGCTAAGGGGATACTACGAAAGAGACCCCCCTTGTCATGAAGATGTGGCAGCAATTAACACATCCCCTTTGCGACAACAACATCATTGCAGTGTCACCACCTTGCCATAGGACCACACAACACAGCCGCGCTCATCCTACACCCTCTCGGTAAGGTAAGGTTCTAGCCCCGTCTCGCCCCGTGGGGTGGGGCGAAAAGTGTTTGTGACCGGCCAGAATAAGATCAGCCGTCCGGCCGGCCGGTCAGAAACGGCCGACCGGCAGTCCGGTCAAAAACACCGGCTGGCCAGCCAAATTCAACCAATTCACATAATTAGGCCGGCAGGCTAAGTTATGCAAAAATGACACTATGGATTTGGATGAATTAGTTTTGTTTAATTTCGGCCGGGCCGGCAGGCCGGCCAAAGTTCACTGCCGGCCGGCGGCTTACGCGGCCGGTCACAAACACCAGGGGCTAGGGGCACCCTGCAGATTTTCTTTGTCATCTTGGTAGTGTTTGTGACCGGCCGGAATATTCGGCAGGCGGACCGGTCGCCGGCCGGCCTGATGGTTGCCGGCCGGCCCGTCGGCCGAAAAAAGCCGGCGCCGGCCGGCCGGGAAAAGATGGCCGGCCGGCCGGTCAGAATCGGCCGGCCGGCCGGCCGCATTAAAACACCGGCAGGCCAGCCAGATTCAACCCGACTG
>JASANF010011674.1:0-11435 GCA_030248245.1 Trissonchulus sp. WLG1_4 | reverse complement strand
CAAGGACCAAAGGTCTAAGATATTCAGCTGGCATTGGTTGGCGCAACGCGCATACTGTAATTAATAATTTGCATTGACCCAAACTATTCTAGCTCAGTCTGTGAATTTTAACACAATCTGTAAATTCTAGCATAAGTTCAGCCGATAAATTTGCATAAATAATTATCATCTGGGAGATAACAACGGATCTTCACAGCACTGGCGGTCCCAGACTTCGATTTCGGGGGGGAGGGCGGACGTCTGAAGAAATTTTTTGACTTTATAATAGCGTTTTTCAGCTTTACGCTAATTTGTTATAGCCGCAGCCATATCAAGGGCAATGAATTGAGTCTGTTTGTAGTAAAAAAAACCAGTGGTGTCACATCAGCCAGAAGACAGTGTATTACACAACTAAATGCAGCATAATATACTCGTGTAGACATGCAAATGCAGCATAATGTACTCATGTATACATGTATAGGATTCGATAAAAGATAATAACTAGAATTAGTAATCCACAGAGTTGCAGGCGTCTGGCGGCGGCCCCCCCCAGCCCCCCCCCCTTTGGGACCGCTCCTGCTTCACAGGTCTGTTATTGGTCATATATTTTGTAGGGCTCGTGTGATTGTGCCAACGGGAGTGTGTGATTTTCCGGGTGAGCTGGCTCACACCCCGAAGTCTTTCCTGGCTGCTAAATATCGCAACATCACTCGATACACTGATATGCCACGCGGAGGTCATTTCGCTGCTTTTGAAGAGCCAAAATTGCTTGCCTTTGAACTTTTTTCCTTTGTGAATGATTTGAAGTCGAGCTAAACGAAATGTTTATTTTTTAGGATATTAGATTTTAGATGTTGTAATTAGATTATATATATTGCCAATTATCATGACGGGTGCTTTGTGATATGCATATTGCGTTGTAATTCGTTATATTTAGGAATTTAGTTCATTGATGGATCTAACAGATATCACAATAATTGTTCACTTGCGTACATACGTTGACAGGGCGTCTATTCTGGGGGTTCTGTACCGACATTTTGACAGCCCTTGTATTAAGTCAAGTGAAAAATTACTGTGTCTTAGTGAATGTGAAACTATGAGCAAGTTTTGTAAATTTTGGCCATTAGTGCCGGTATTAGTGATATGTCTTCTGATTCTTGATAATCTTTGCCAAAATTTAGGTAAAATTTGGGACAGATTTGGTAGAAAGGCCGATATTAACAGCCAATATAGAAATTTTGCTTGCTCATGTACCTTGGCTCTATTTTTGCTTATTCTTTTACCAAAATCAAAAATATGGGGGTCCCGGACCAATTTAAAATATTACAGTATTAATTGTTGCACTGTATCCACACCCAATTTATACAGTATAGACTGTAGACTGTTATAGAGTTATGTATTTTTATATTTTATTTGTAATTGTAGTATTTTGATCATTACAGGTTTATCACATATAGTTACATGTATAGAAATCAATCACAAAAACCTCAACAAAGCAATTACCAACCAACGAAACTGATACAAGTTTAGGGAAAAAATTCTGGATGGATTCTGGATGGACCGTTTAGCACTTTTGACCTGGTGACTCGAATCGAAATGATCGGATGAGCCCTTGACCTGGCTCCATTTCTGCTAACTATGATAATATACTGACGCAAGTAACTATATTATGAATGTAATATAGTATGAACTTTCATGAGCTCACGTAGACATCTCATTGCATATTATTTACTGCTGTACGTATAATGTACAGTTAATAATAAACATTTTTGATAATTTTGAATTGTTTTATTAAAATATAGTTTATCATAATATGTAGTTTGTTTGATGGTTGCTCTTTTGTGTGAACAGATATTTACCAGTAGTTAGAGTCTTTTATTACCTGTATTTGTAAGGAAATGTCCGCAAGCCAGAGCATAAAAAACTGCTGCAGATGCAAGTTATGTGCGTCTGCTCGCCTCACACTACCTCATCCAAAAACAAACCGAACAAACAAATCTGATTAAACTATTGTTTGCGGAGAAACGGACAACTGTGAATAAATAATGCTTTACAGTTGACAGTTTTTTTAAAGTCTTTGTGATCTGTTTTTTTTAATTTCACGAGCACGGATATATTTAAAAATACGTTAAATTGGCGAAAGGTCTGCTCTGCTTCTATTCCTGTTTGACACGTGTTCGTACTTTTTTTGCAAAAAAGTGCATTGATCATGAATGTGTTTTTGCAGGTGTGTCTTATTGGATTACAGTTGTTTTTTGCCAAAGTTATAGTCCTATTTTAAGGTCTAGGGTTGCTGCCACATGCTGGGGCGGTCGGCTCCACGGAATCCCGCAAAAAACATCTGCAATCAGTTTTAAAAGTTGGCACAAGCTGATATTTAGTAGGTACTTTGTTTTTTGGAATGTTTTTGCTGATTTAGATAAGCAGACGTTTGTAATGGCTGTTTTGAAGGTTTATTTCATAAATAAGTTTGTTTTAAACTTTTTTCAATTTTGACCCTTGAAACTATTTTGCAGTTAAATGCTAAAGTACCAAGATGAGTGCTGGGGAACCAAGGTATCTATCTAAAAGTCAGTTTAATGTTCTTGTTGCTATTGTACATTCTTGCCCCTAAGCCTATGTTCATATTTGTCCGTTCATTTGTCCGTTTGGTCATAAGCAAATCAGCTGCAGAAAATTGGATAGCTTTTAAAGGTAGGTAAATTTTTGGTATGTATGCTAAACACGATTTCTATGCATGTGCAAGATATCACAAAAAGCGTGGACGCCTCGGTAGACACTGTTTTGTACTGGCTTACACATTTTCTTGTGGATACGGACGATTAGGAATAGGAACTAGGTATTGTAAATGAGGCCGCCGCGTATATACTATAGTGCAAACGCTCTACATGTTTGCACGTAGTTCAGCTGTGACCTGTTGGCAGGTCACTAAAACACACTATTTGTGTGTGCGTGTGTATCAAGAGCAGTACGTAAATAGCGTCACTGTTGACCGTGCTTCACAATTCGTCATTCGCCAGTCTGTCTGTCTGGCTGGCTATGTTTTTGTACACAGCAGACAGTCTGCATTAGATAATAGTATATAATCGACAGTGCTTGCATTGTGTACCTCCATGGTGATTTTTTATGTAAAAAAAATTGTGTTTATTTTTTGTTCCTTCTAGAGAAGGAACTATTGTTTTGAAACTAACTGTTCGCAGCGTTAAACGCTGCTGAGCAGACTGCATAGCCTATATGTTTTGTGTGTGTTTTCAGCCTGGGAGTTGGCTGCTGATTTTTGTTTGCGTATATGCATAAAAATCAATAATCGATGTAGAGTGTTGTAGTGTGCGTTTTCAGCCTCGGCACCATAATGTTTCACCAGCAGTATATCAGAGCCCCTGGATAACACTGTTTATCGCTTCTTAGAGCTGATGTGCTCAGCTCAGATCAAAGCGTAATTTGGGCTGAATGGCTCGCTGCAGCGGGATGCTTAACATCCTGCAGCAATTTTTTGTAAATGTACGTACATACGTAGGTAGTAGGGTAAGTACCTAAGTTACGCAATTAGTGTACAGCAGGGGAATAGATACAATTCAATTAAACTTGAAAGGTAGACACCGGGGAAGGAACATTGCCCCTTTTGGGGCCTGCTTGTTAATATGGTGATCACAAAGACTAACCGAGGAAAGAAAGTGAAACTGAAAGTCACCCGTAATCACAGAAAGAATGTGCAAACAGAAAGAATTGAAAATTTAAAGCCGAAACCCTGCAGAAAGACTTATATATAATAATAATGCGTTTGTTAGCTAATAGCCACATGCATCAGGTTAGCTCTTTATCTGCTTGATCATAATTGTAGGATAGTTGCGATTGCTTTTTACGCTTCAGCCTCAGCCTCGCGTTGTCGCGAGTCGTAATAAGTTGTGTTCAAAAAATTCGAAAAAGTGCCGCGTTTTATATTCGATAGAATATCCTCAGCACTGCAAGTAAATCACAACGCAATTTATCTAAAATAAATTTATCCTTACTCGCAAAACGTGCTTGTTAAGAAGATTTGATTCAATCACATGTGCTGTGACGAACTTGAAATTTCTTCAGTAGTTGAAAAAAATTTAAGTGACATCCAAGCGTATGAAAAAAATTTAAGTGACATCCAAGCGTATAAGTCAGAGCCGACAGCGTCTTTTTTGGCCAACGCCATTCTAAAAGTAATGTTGAATACTGGAATCAGGGGTGGATCCAGGATGAAATTTATAATGTGGGCGAAAATTTTTGAAATTTTTGAAATTTAGCAGAATCATAAATAACCACAAAGGGGAACCTTTGTGCACAATTTCACTCGGAAAAAAGTTTAGGGGGGAGTTCGAAAAAATAGATTAAATAATTTTACACCGTTATTGTCAGCATTGAGGTGGTTATCAAGACGAGTTTGTTCGAATAAATAACTGAACGGTATAATTCCATTAAATCACTAAGAATGGGTTTGTCATCTTCCTTTTGCTCGTATGTATGCCATATATGTGTGAACTGGTAAGCTGAAATGACAAGTGAAATATACGTGAAGTCCACTATTTTCGCTATAATACTGCACGTTAAGTACGTTTGTTTGTATTGAGCTTGACCTCTGTGAAGCTTAGCAAAATTGACCACTGTAAGAAAGTCTAAGTAGGTGCTCAAGTATTTGAAACATGCGTCAGCAGTTAAGCATATGGATGTCTAATGTTTGATTAATTTACAGTTTCTGTTAGGATACTGCAATCTTATATTGGCAATATCTTATATATCTTATATATCTTATATCTTATTAGGGATGTAAGTCTCGGTTTTTTTTCCGAGACCGAGACCGAGACCGAGACCGAGACCACGAAACCGAGACTACCGAGACCGAGACCAAATTCCGAGACCGCCAAAACCGAGACTGAGTAATTTTTTGCCATTTTTTTACCTATTGATTTGATGACTTTTTACAAGTTTTTAGGTAAAATTACAAGACCATGGTCAGACGCTTTATGTATACTTATGCACTAACAGCTATATATATACATCACGGCAGTTTTGGTTACATTCCTGGTTCTTGCCTGTTTTTTGTGTGGCTGTGGGTCCATGTTTTGCTAAATACCGTGAAGTTTTGACCTCTGTCCCAAAGGCGCTATTTGTCCTTGTTCTCGCCAGAAAATAGCAATTTTTGACACTGGCCGAATTTAGTTAAAAATGGCTCCGATTGTATTGGAATTACCAATGTTCTGCTGAAATACATCCAAGATAGAAAGGTTTTTTTGGCTCAAAAATTAGACCTGCGCGCCGTGACGCTCTTTCATTCGTTGCCTCCGGCGTAGGACCCCTGTGATTGGGGCCCCCTCAATCTCCTAAGACTAAATTATAGTTGGGAGTAGAGTCTTCTCTTCTCATCTACCGAACTGCATGTGTCACAGCATAGTTCCGAGTAGTAGTAGTAGTAGTTTAGTTGAACTTTCACAGATTTTTTTGCTTTTTTTTGCTAAACTCATACTAATTGGAAATTACAGTTATGTATGTGAAGCCACCGCCACCAATTGGCATAAAAAAGTTGACCAGCCAAACACTAATACTAAAGAATAAAATATAATAATAGTCACACAGACAGACTTGAAAGATAATATGAAATAAAAAACCAAATCATAAACATACATTTTTGTGTGTGTACTGTGTTTACTGATAACTAAACAACCACGGTAAAGTTGTTTTTGGAAAAAAATTGACAGAATCTCACTGTTTGGTGTGAATTTCTTGTGAAATAAAAACTTCCGAAAACAATTTTCTGCCAAAAATACAAACCAAAGGGGGGACCACAGGAAAAATTTTCACAGATTTGAAAAACCGAGACCGGGTACAAACCGAGACTTTTCGACTACCGAGACCGAGACCGAGACCGAGACCGAGACTGGGCTAGTCTCGGGTTTTGACCGAGACCGAGACCGAGACCGAGACCGAGACTTCCATCCCTATATCTTATATTGCAATCTTATATATATATATATATATATATATATATATATATATATATATATATATATATATATATATATATATATATATATATATATATATATATATATATATATATATATATATATATATATATATATATATATATATATATATATATATATATGGCTTTATTGGCTGGAATTTAGTCTTAGTCATGGACCATGCGTTGTTTTGAACTGCTGTACGTTTATGGCTATTATTTTATGTTGACGTTTCTTTGTTTGTGTTTGTTATTGTTTTTGTTTAGTTGTATCTAGGCTTTGCTGTTTAATCACTAACAACAAAGCAGCCAACTGCAGAGCCGTATTCTAGGATTTACATAATGTATGGCAGGTGAGGCATCCCTTCCCCACTGGTAAAGGCAAGAGTTTGTGCTTGTGCAAGTGCAAGGTCGGTAAACCCGGCCTTAATAGAGCGTGTACTGTAAGGATAAAACTAAAGTTGAAGACAAGGCTAACGTTGACTGTTAAGGTTAAAAATTTGCCGGGTTTAACATATGGAGCCGCAAAAAAGACATTTTCTCGAAACGAATTTTAACTATAACTTTAAATATAGATTAGTTACCGCTTTGTTTAACGATACCGTTGTTCCCTTTCTTAGCTTTACTATCGGATAAGGAGAATCTAATAATACCCATGGGTAATTCCAAGACTACGACCTCAGAATAGAAAGATCATTCCAATTTATTTATTTTTTTCTATGAAACTGGCTAAACTTGTTGTCACTGTAGTTGTTAACATTTGCGCTTTGTTCTTAAAATATTAGTGTTGCCCTGTTAATCTTTTGTGATTGAAACTAACGTTGTTCAAGTGGAGTTCAAAACACTTTTTAAGGGTGCAATTTAACTAAATTATTTTTACTTTCAATTTCAACTGTAGTGTAACCTACAGTAATTTGGTTTGTACAAAAATTTTATCGCTGATTTTACCGTGTTTCTTAGTCATGTCAGAAGCACAATTTAAATTTTAAGAACAGGAATTTTGAAAATTCAAATTTTATTACACTTTTTCATAGCCAGTTTCAATTGTCAAGTAAGTTGATTGTAAAAGTTAATTGAATCGTGACTAAGTTTTGCTTGTCAGTTTCAGTTTGAAATTACGTAAATTTGCGTTGCCAATTTGTTTCCAACGATACCCACTTGTGGTTCGAACAAGAAATTGTTCGAAATTCGAAAGAATGTTGTCACTGAGTTGTCTTTATCAGCATTTGATGTTTGCTTGCCTTAATTTGTCATCAAACGGTGGGGTGCTGTCAGGGGTACTTTATGGGCTGGAAAATTTTGAGTTGTGGTGGGCCGCCCATGGGTGTCCTCTGAAATATCGGTATGTATGTAGCTGGGGCATTGGCAGAGGGGGGGATGGGGGGAATCCGCCCCGAAATTTTTTCCGACTGAAATTGTACACAAGGTCTCTCTGCTTTGGTTTTTATGGCCCGGCCGGAAAAGAGCTTAGTATGCCTTGCTTTCCTCTTCGAGAAAAAAAGTGGAGAAAATTTTCATTTTTAAGCCGCATTTGGTCAATTGGAGACGTAACAGAAATCTTATTCGGCTCGGCCATGAAAACGAAAGGTGGGAAGGACCCTTGTGTGAAATTTCAGTCAAGAAAAATTTCGAGCAAGGGATCGCCCCTGGTGCATATGGGTGCATTACTGAATTGTGCATTGTTTGTTTAGTTTACGCTGTGTAGTTTACCGTTTTAGCTATATTACCGTTGCAAAAATGATATTTTAGTAGATTTACGGTTTGTCGGTAATGTCAAAAGCTTCATAAAGCTTCCAAATGTGGTGGCTTTTGGACAATCGCCGTTCTGCCGGTTGTGTAATTTTCGGTATTTTGATGCTGCTGCTAGTTTCGGTCGATGCTGCTTTGGTCGAAAAATTTGCATTGTTTTTGAACGAAACCAGCTAATATGTGTCGTTTTTGGCGTTAAAATTACAGGTATATAAGTGTATGTTAATATAGACAATTTAGAAAATCGAAAAGTCATTCCCCCGAAATTTATTAGTCTTTTAAAGCTTTTAGTTATCATTCTTAGGCTTCCGATGTTCGTACGGCTGAATTAGGTTACTGATGTCTGCAATAGCTTTTTCAGTATACTTTTGACGTCAAGATAGAAGGTGGGTTTGTCATTTGGCTAACGCCGCTGAGGTTTTGAAAGTAAAAATTGTATACAGAAAGGTTAGATATTTCTATAGGGGTGCACAGACTAGCATGTTTTGATTAAAAGATGGTTTGAAGAGAGGTGTTTATTGTCTTGGGACCGACTGGCTTAGAAGAAATGGTTTCCTTAAATACATATGTGCGAGTTGTGCAACCTATCAATTCTACGGAGGGGGAGCGGTGACCGGGGTGGTGCTACGTGATGTTTTCAAATTTTTAAATTTTGCCGAGGGGGTGCTAACCAATCTGGGGGAGAGGCGGGATCAGGTTCAGGAGAGCAATCCTCTACGCCCATGTATGGTTACGTATGAGTATAGCTTATATGACATTTATGCGTCTATGTAGTGTAGATTTTAGGCAGTGCTGTCGAAGTTCGAAGTTTAATCGGGATTTTGTAAGCCCGGCTAATGCTTGTCCTTTACAAAGGCACAGGGACTATTTCTGATACAAAGACTAATGGTTTGCTGTGACGAATTCATTCCTCAACTATATAATACTGTGTTTCACCCTACTTTGTTGATGCAAAAATTGCCCCGTTTGAAAGGACTGTTTTCTTGAAATCGCTTGGGGCCGTACCAAAAGGAAGCATAACTGTAAATCAAACTGTAGGTTCACTTTTTATTAGTCATTGAAGCAGTTTCTTAATCATAAGGTCAGATTTTAGATGTTACCTAGATCAAGTATTATATACTATGCTGAGTCCTTTGTAGATTTATTGTCTTATTTGGTATATACGTTCCATATTTGCCCTTTATATATACACTTATATTCTATTTACTGTTGTCATATCTGGTTGAGTGTGTCAGAATGACTGTCTCATGCTATGTATAATACGCTGACTCTGTAATCTTCGTACAACATTCTCCAAGTATGCATAGATTATAAATCTAGTTTGTTCCACGTTAACTTTTTTCTTCGTTTCTCTGAATGTTTTTGTTTGCAAGGTTCCGGTTGTAATAGCTTATGACAATTTGAAAGCATACTTTTCTCTTTAAACCATTGTTTTGCTAAGGAGCGACAGTCAATAGATTTTAAAGCTTTCTAAATTCTAGTGCCCGATTGCTTTTTAGCAGTGTATATATTCACTTTGTTCTGTGACCTCTGAAAGGTTTGCTACATAATTGTCGCAGTATTTACTTATTTTCTCGCAAATTTTTATTAGCCAATGCTTTTCAGTTTTGTGTTGAACTTTTGGATCTAGTAAACAGTCCATCTCCACCATTCTTTATGATATGCGAGGTACATTTGATATGTACATACTAAATCTGCAGCCTCTTTCTTTGCTGATAGCCTTCCCGACCTTCGTATGAACTTTGTTCTGCATGGAATACATATAGATAGCGCGTTTTCTTCTAGCAATGTTGACATTCTATCTGTTTTTGGACAAATTCAACAAAAATTATGGTAGCTCGCGTTTTTAATAGCCTCTATTGTATTGTCATAATTTTGATCATGCTTGGTTGGTCAAACATGCAATATTTTTCACGACGCAAATTTCTATCTATCATTATATATGTATGCGCAGTAACAAGCGTGTCTGTAGGTATGTAAATATGAGTTATTCTGCAGCAACTTGAAAATTCCATGAAAACAGATCTGTATTCAAATACAGGGTTTTTTTTTCAAAACGGCCGATGCTCAATTTGTGCTCATTTTCAAATTTCGATGCTCATTTTTAAGTTCGAATGCTCAAAATTGTTTAACGTTTCTTTCGCCGTGTTGCATAACAACACGTACAGTCGGTTTCAAATGAAAATAGATTCTAGGCGTCGGGATTAGTGATGAAATCGGACAAGTCGGATGATGTCATCCGACGCGTCGGGTGATGTCATCCGACGCGTCGGGTGATGTCATCCCTCGGTTATGCAATCCGACGCCTAGAGTTTTGCCAGCTAGTGATTAATTAGCTGTCAACATTCAGGCCTAATGTTTTGAATAGGGGTGGCTGCTTCAGTGCAAATTATGAATGCTACCTTATTTTATTGTTTAGCTTCTTTAACTAATAAAAATCAGAATTCAGTAGATAAAATTACCTTATATTTCAAGAAAACATCTATTAATCAACATATGAAAATAAACTATAAAAATTTCGCATAACTCTTTGAGGAGTCACCCTCATAAATTTTTCCTGCAAACTCTCCAATTTCAAACTCTATGATGCAATCCGACGCCCAGCCAGTCCCGTCGGATAATGTCATCCGACGGCCTCGGTGATGAAACCCGACGCGTCGGATGATGTCATCCGACGCGACGGATGCTGCAATCCGACGCGTCGGATGATGAAATGGCGTCGGGCAAAACCATTTTCATTTGAAAACGACTGTATGTAGTCTTTTGCTTACAAATTCTTCTTCGTCAACCGGAAAAAACGGGGTGCTACACTATTTTTTAAAAATACAATTTATGGGGGTTGAGGCCGATCTGGGGCGACGTAAACTATTTTAAGGGGGTAATTGCGTTTTTAGGTGTTTTTTTGAAAAGCCATAGCTCAGCGTTTACAAATTCAAATCACAAGCGGTCTTTTGCATTAGGTAAAACAATATCTTTCCTAAATGTATGCCAGGCATTGAAATTTAACCTGTGATTTTGTTTTCAGTATAAGCGACTAAAGACAGGTCCTTTCAAAAATATTGCAAATTTTTACAAAAAGTTTGCGCCACAGCTCTGAAACGTACAATTACCTGTTGAGGCTGAAAGTTTGTAAGGTTTTTGACATGTTTAAAATCCCCAGGCATGTCCCCCACTTTTTCAATAGGTAACTAGTCGATTTACTGAGATAATAGCTGAAAAGCAAACGCACCGAAAATTTAAGATATTTTCTTGTAATTAAAACCCTCTAAAAATGTCCACAGGTGAAATTTCGAAAAAGTGAGAGACATGTCTGGGGATTTTGACCTTTACAGTACTGTCCCAAAAATTTATGCTCAGGCGTCTCGTATAACTTGAGTACTGGTGGCGCAAAGTTTACATAGAAATCACAAAAACCTCGAAAACGCAACTACCACCTTAAGCGGAAGGACGGTTCCCGCAAAAAAGTTTGGGGGGATGATCATTCGATTTCTTGTAAGAGGTTAAAATGCACTTCTTCGCCGTTTGAATACTAAATCGAAGTACTATCTTTTTCGCAGTTTTAATCAACCCAACCCTAGAATAGGAAAATTTAACACTATTGCGGATTTTGAGAATTTGAACTTTTTGTAGCTCAAAATATAGAAGAGCTTTTTACACGAAATTTTGTGTGTGTACACCCCTTGGCAATACCTAAGTGGTGGCAAAATTTCAGCCGGAT
>JASANF010011673.1:0-14246 GCA_030248245.1 Trissonchulus sp. WLG1_4 | reverse complement strand
AAGAAGAAGAAGAAAAGGAAAAGAAAAAGAAACGAGAGAAAGAAAAGCAGCAGCAGCAGCAAGAGAGTGGCGCCGAACCCGGAATTTGCCATGACCGTAAGTCGAAGCCATAAGACGGAGTCGGATAACAAGCCACGAAAGCGGGCCAAAAGAGCTGAAGAAGAAGAAACTTAAGGCAACGCTGAAAGTGAAGTCCAAGTCGAAAAAGACGAAAAAGCTGCCCGCGGCCGCCGCTGCCAAGTCTTGGCCACCGCGGCCAGCCGATTCGCCAACGCTGGGACACGCTGAGCAGCGGCGACTTTGACTTGGACATTGTTGACTCGCGACCCGCCGCCGCTCGCGGACTGCGCGAAGTGTGGCGGCCAATCGCCGTGAAGACCCTGTCGCCCAGCCTGACCGAGCCCAAGTCTCAGGGGGCACCCCCGCAAAGGCTTCACCCCCGGCGCCCCCCCAGTTCACCTCCCCCGGCGCCCCTTCCGGCTCGGCGGCCAACAAGAAACTGCCGCCGAGCCACTTCATCGGGCAGAGCGCGTCAACTGGCCTGGTTCCTCATGACCCTGCACCGCGCCCGCGACCCCAGGCCCCCCGCTCTAGATCAGCCACTCGAGCCCCTGGCGACCAACACAGTCGATTCCGCCTGCTCAGCTATAACTTTCAGGAAATGGGCCAGCTGGTTTAGGCAACGGGTATGTCTCCAAATGGTTAGGCTGAATGTTGTGAATGTCTTAAATGGCTAGGCTGAATGTCTGAAATGGTTAGGCTAAATGTCTGAAATGGCTAGGCTAAATGTCTGAAATGGCTAGGCTGAATGTCTGAAATGGCTAGGCTAAATGTCTGAAATGGCTAGGCTGAATGTCTGAAATGGCTAGGCTGCTGAATGTCTGAAATTTCTAGGCTGAATGTCTGAAATTTCTAGGCTGAATGTCTGAAATAGCTAGGCTGAATGTCTGAAATGGCTAGGCTGAATGTGTGAAATGACTAGGTGAATGTCTGAAATGGCTAATGTTTTGAATCAGGACAAATTCTTATGATTCGAATCTTAATAGATTCCCTTACTTTATAGCAGCTTTATAGGCATTACTTATCCAGACGGAATAAACGTATATAAAATACATGTAAAAATTTTTGCTCGGGGAGAGGGCCTTTCGGAACTCGTACCCCTGATTGACTGAAAATATATACCCTATATTTCACAAAATTTTAGAAAAAAGTACCACTTTGTACCCACTTTTGGCCCAGATTTTGGGACTATCCCAGTTCCCTCATTTTGGGTCCTCCTCCCATTTCCCTCTTACATATTATAAGTATTAAGTATTAAATACTTAAGATTTAATACTTGATAAGTAGTTTTGTTTATGTTTCAGACGGAGAACAGCCGTGCGCTGGGCGTGCTGAGCGTGGACATGCTGCTGGACAGTCTGCTGGTCTCCTGCACGGCCCTGTCCAGCCTCGCCCACGCCGTCGGCCTCTGCTCCGATCAGTCCACCAGCGCCCTCATGACCGCCATGGAGGACTTGGACTCATTCATACCCGTCTAGGGACTACTCTATAGTAGTAGGGTACTTAAGTAGTAGTAGTAGTAGTAGTGGTAGTAGGGGTATTGTAGGAGGGAAGTTTAATAGGGTACTTAAGTTTCCTGGCTACGCTACTGAGGTGTTTTTCAATAAAATTTTCTTCGCGAACAAAAACGAAAGAATTCAAAAATGGAACAAATTTTCCCCCCCCCCCCCCCCCCCCCCCCCGAAATTTCATCCTGGTTCCGCCACTGCTTAAGTAGTAGTGCTGGTGTTGTGGCGTGAGGACAGAGGCCTATTACGACTACTACTGCTACTATAGCAGCTGCTGCTGCTCACTGAGACACTTTAGTAGGGTACTGTAGTAGTAGTGACGGGAAGACTAAGTAGGAGGAAAAAATTGTAGAATTTATTGTAAAATCAGGTTAAGTGAGGTGGTATTATCATTTTTATTGTATGTATTATTTTGGTATTTTACTGTTAATTTTCTACTCTCATTTCAATTCATTAAACGCGTCGTAATGGTGTAGTATTGGTATTTGTTCAACTGTTTCTCTTTGCTGTAAATTATTTGGCTTGTATGTTGTTTAGTCTCATGAATGTAGTTTTAAGAAATTAATGAAAGTTGGATACTGCTTTCTGTTTTTTTCTAATGTAAACAAAAACCATCAATTTTGACATGGCAGAGGCAGGGTCATTTAGTACAACTTTGCAGTTAGTTTTACCTGACGGTAGCTTTTCCTAAAATATAATGGATTTAAATTAAAATTTTTCTTTATTTCTTTAAAAACTTTACTTAAACTTAAAATTTGTTTTGTGAGAATGTCGGTAACTTTTGACATCCTTTGAATACGTATGCTACGTTTTCTAGCTCGTACTGCCAGTGCACAAATTTATCGAAATCTACCTTCAACTTTTACGCAACTGGTGGCAGCTGGTTGGTGTCTGGTGTCGCAAACTTGGTGTCAGCCTTTCAATACATTTGGGGAAGTATTGGCCTATGGTCACATCGCGTTTTTTCATTCGTACCACTCTAAGAGTCAAATACAAATGACAAATATTAGTTTCCAGCTTTCAGAGTAGTGGTATGCGTAATATTTTTGTTTGTATTGTTTGTGTACAGTCAGCATACTGTAGATATATTAATAATAAAGTGTTGTTTTTTCTCTGAAAGTTGTTTTAGCTTGAGCTAAGATGACAGTTAATTCAGTCTAAAGTTTAATATGTAACATTTTTAGGGCTTATAATTCAATATTTAGTGCTCTTCAAAAAATATAATTATTGTTAGTTATACTGAAGCTATTTTCTGTAAGGTAATTTTAGTTTAGAAATTTGACACACGTGACGAGTAGAAAATGTTGATTTGTGATGCATTGGAAGAGAAATTTTTAGATAAACTTCAGCTTACTTCTGCTGCTGTAATATTGGCAGATTTTATTGTAAAGTACTGTTTCTGTGAAACTTGCCAGCTGTTGTTTATATACATATTGTGTTCAGGTGAGAGTGTTTGCCAATGTTCGGATGATCTACATCAACTCGATGTGTGGGGTTGTTTGAGGTCCATCACTGTTGGTTGGCACGCGTATTTTTTCTCAGTGCGTCCCAAAAAACCCTCCTTCTAAAACCGAAAAAATACCAGATACACAAGTTTGTTTTCTTTTTCGCTGTATATATGGATTACTACAATGAGAGTATGCGTTGTACAGGTTTTCAGCTAAGCGATATGCTTGCCGAGTACTGTTGATAAAAACGACTTAAAAATACAGCTGCATTAGAAACAGTTGCTATTTTTTTCAAGTCTATTATATACTACTAACAAAGTCTAGATCCTCTTAGAAAAGGTTATGTAAAAAGTTTAAATAAATAACTTATTTCTTATCCCTACGTTGTGACTCTGCAAATCAGATTACAGTACTACAGTGGCCACGACTTTTTATTGATTATTTAATTTCATTCTTTTGAGTCATTTCATTCGTTCTGTGTGCTTTGAGGTAAATGCCTTATGATGTAATTTACAAACTGTGTTGTTGTGAGGCTTAGTCAAAATGCGTTTTGGTCAGACTTAATTTCGTAGGACTGAAGTCTGACCAATAAGTGCTGGAGCCCAAGACAAAACGAAACACGCGAGTTCATCACTAATAGCAACAAATTGCAAGCATCAAGAGTACAGCGAGTAGTCACAAATAGCACTTTCAGGGTGCTGCTTGGACGTATGGTAGGTTGTTCGGCCTGTCAGCGAACAAAAAAAGCCATCCTAATCCTAACGTAATGCCGTTTGTACCGTTCAAGTTCATTATACCACGAATAGTAAATTTCATCCAATCTTAATCGATAAATCCTATTTTTGATAAGCCCGCGTGTTTTTTATGGTTTCGTGAGACAGCGATTAGTCAGGGATGTCTTTTTAAATTTGGTATTTGATTATGAATGAATTCTCGGTTCAGTTTCTTCTTATGATTAAACGGCCTAGACTTACTTTAACGCAAAATTGGAACGAAAATGGATAACGGACTAAGCGATTTAAAGTGTAGGGCAGTTGATTAATTTCAGTCTGACAAAAATAATAGTTGTCTAAAAATGTCATTATTGCTACGTTGTGTATGCGTGCATTTGTAAATTAGTGGGTTGAAAAATTAATTAAATGATTTCGTGAGTGAGGGCCACTTTCTAATATAGTTTTAATTTAAACTCTAGTTTGCAGAATTTCAGTACCTTAACTCTATGATGAACGTACGGCAGCTGGAAATGGTCAATAGTGATGTAAAATTGAGTATTAACTGTGTTCGAATGAATGAAATTATCACTTCGGGGAACCTGCAACTTGTGAGCTTCTTTCTCAAAGTTTTCAGCAATCAATTACCAACACTAGTGCGTCTAGGGAAGTTTTTAAATTATCTGTATTTTGAAATTGTGTTTGAGTACATTTATGTGGTCTGTCTGTTTATACTTGTGCTGTTTTATTTTATAGCAAGTTTGCAAATGATACTATAAATAAAGCTTGTTTTAGTGAGAAGTGGTGCAGTTTCAAAGTTGGAGTGATCAAAAGTTGGATTGAAGAGGAGGTAGGTACGGCAGATTATAAAGGAATTTTAGTTTACTTCCGTGATCTGTCTGGCACTGGCTCCCCGGTTTCTTTGAGGGTGGACGGGAAAATAAAGCTGGTATCTATGTAGGAGCGAGAGAATTTTTATTTTATCGGGCGGCGGCCTAAACAGTGCCGAACGGGGTGCTAACGTTCCTGCCATGCCGGTACCGTTATTTTAATAATAATATTAAAAATCGTTATTAAAAATACTTTTAATATTAATATTAAAAATAATTGAGCAGTGCTATTTATATTAATGTTTAATTAAAAATAAATTAGGGCGGCTATTTATATTAATATTTTAAATTTTTTTTTTTTTTTTTTTTTAAAAAAAAAAAAAAAAAAAAAAAAAAAAAAAAAAAAAAAAATAAAAAAAAAAAAAAAAAATAAATAGGGTATTCTATTTATATTTATTAAAAGTCTTTGGCACTATTAATATTAAAAATGGCGTTATTTTCAATAGTATTTTTAATAGTTCTTTAAAAGCAGTCAGTAGGCTGTCATCTTGTCAATGATAGGCAATGTTACTGATATGGAACACTGTAAATTGTGAGTTCGCTATGTTTTACGGAGCTCTTAGCTTGAAAACTGCATGTGTAGAGAAGCTATTTATATTAATATTAATATTAAAAAAAATTCCACTGGCTATTTATATTAATATTAAAATTTAAAACAAGTTGCCCCTAAAAAGGAGCAGTGTTCCTCCCCGGAGATGTTCACAATATCAAGAGTCTGTCTGTATGTACACCATGACAGTCCAGAGGTGTTATTTTTGCGCCACTTCTACTTTTCCGTTATTTCCTAGACGCCCTCCTATTGTATCCTATTTTTTGGAAAAAAAATCAAGTTTTTCCTATTTTTTCGAACTATCAGCAAGGTAGAAGGCATCAAACGTAATAATTTGAGAAGCACAATTCCTTCCATTATTATTGTTTCTGTATTATGTATTTCCACAGTTTTCTATTTCTTTACATCAAGCAGCAACTCTAACACATTGCACTAACCAGCGAACAGGAGCGTCTAGGATGAGGGGCAGGCCTCCGCGCCGGATATTGCATACAGAGCCGGCAAGCTCCCTACCACGGCCCGGCAAGTGCCTAACGTCCCCGACAGACGCCTATTTCTAGCCCCTACAACCGCCTAGCACGAGCCGGACAACCGCCTAGCACGGTCCCAGATAACCGCCTACCTAGAGCCTGGACAACCGCATAGCACGAGCCGGACAACCGCATAGCACGGTCCCGATAACCGCATACCTAGAGCCTGGAAGACGGCTGAGCACGAGCCCAAAACCGCATAGCCGGACCGTGCAACCGCACTAGGCACGAGCCCGGACAACCGCCTAGCACGAGCCCGGACAACGCATAGCACGAGCCCGAAACGGCAGAGCACGAGCCGGAACGGATGAGCACGGTCCCAGATAACCGCATACCTAGAGCCTGGAAACCGCCTAGCACGAGCCCAAAACGCACTAGCCAGGACGGGGCAACCGCACTAGGCACGAGCCCGGACAACCGCACTAGCACGAGCCCGGACAACCGCACTAGCACGGTCCCAGATAACCGCACTACCTACGAGCCTGGACAACCGCCTAGCACGAGCCCAACAAACCGCACTAGCCACGGACCCGGGCAAAACCGCACTAGGCAACGAGCCCCGAGCAAATCGCCTAGGCACGAGCCCTGGAGCAAACACACTAACCAACGGACCCGGACAAAACCGTACTAAGCAACAATCCTAACTCTCGTCTAAAAGTAATACCAAACGACAGAGAAGTCTGACCACTATAATTGACAAAAATTTCATTAGAATTCATGCAAGACGGAATGTACACTTTCACACGCAAGTTTTCAAACTAAAAAAACGGTGTCCAAGCGGACTGGAGACATGACCAGTTTTTTGAAACTCGTGATTAAT
Source organism: Trissonchulus sp. WLG1_4 (assembly GCA_030248245.1). NCBI lineage: Eukaryota > Metazoa > Nematoda > Enoplea > Enoplida > Ironidae > Trissonchulus > Trissonchulus sp. WLG1_4. The sequence goes on along the minus strand of JASANF010011673.1, from coordinate 7,730 downwards.
TCCAGTAAATTTGCAGTTTACACCATTTGCTACCATACGCATGATTCAAAAACGCTAGCTTATTAGTTTGTGCCCTGGAAAGCGGACTGGTGCAGTCAAGGGCATGGCCGGTTCACTTTTGGCCCTGGCTCTTAATGTGCACCAAATTAAAATTTTCGGTTTTAAATGGCCCAGATCTCAACCTAAAATTACATTCTAGCATAAAATTTTGCAAACACTTGCGTTCACTATCCGTTATAATCGATGTGAAATTTTAAGGCATTTGCTTAACTGAGAAAACTTGGCCAAATATCAGCAGTTCGAGTGTAAAATTTTAGGTGGTTCACATTTGGCTGCTCTACTATACGTCTATACAACTTTAATTTTTCAGGAGATTAAGCTGCAGAAGCATCAGAAGTGCTTTGAGCAAATAGTTTGCAAACTCTCACACCTCTAAGCTCAGAGTACACAGTGGACCGTGACAGCACAACTTGTGTAGTCCTTCAAGTTTTGATCTCAAAGCATGCGCGAGTGCCCAAGCTTGCGTCAGATTAATTTTTTACATAAATTTTTTACCTGTTCTTTTCTGTTATTTGATGCAAACATGGGGTGGTTTGATGTTTCGGTCGGTAGTCGGGAGAACTTTTAAACTGTTGATTTTTTGAACACGAACAGTATATATTTTTCGGTGCTTATTTGGTTAAGACATATCATTTAAGGTGGTAGTTGCGTTTTCGAGGTTTTTATGATTTCTATGTAAACTTTGCGCCACCAGTACTCAAGTTAGAAGCGACGCCTGAGCATAAATTTTTGGGACAGTATTGTAAAGGTCAAAATCCCCAGGCATGTCTCTCGCTTTTTTGAAATTTCACCTGTGGACATTTTTAGAGGGTTTTAATTACAAGAAAATATCTTAAATTTTCGGTGCGTTTGGTTTTCAGCTATTTTCTCAGTAAATTGACTAGTTATTAAAAAAGTGGGGGACATGCCTGGGGATTTTAAACATGTTAAAAATCTTACCAACTTTCAGCCCCAACAGATGATCGTATGATTCAGAGCTGTGGCGCAAACTTTTTGTAAAAAATTTTAATATTTTGGAAAGGACCTTTCTTTAGTCGCTTATACTGGAAAGAAAATCACAGGTTAAATTTCAAGGCATGGCATACATTTAGGAAAGATATTGTTCTACCTAATGCAAAAGACCGCTTGTGATTTGAATTTGTAAACGCTGAGCTATCGCTTTTTAAAAAAACACCTAAAAACGCAATTACCCCCTTAAGTGTTTGTTGGCTTACCTAATTTGCGATCGCATTTTATTAGTAACATATTAACATAAAATACGCAAAACTTATTATCCGTTGCCAAAATGACTGCGACTTTGGTTCTACTTTTACTTTCACCTTGTATTTTGAGCACTGAAGTGGGTGACAAATGTCAGCTGGGCGGCACAGGTTGTTCCGAATCCACCGGTAAGATGCTGTTGTGTAACGTGGATGAACGCTATGTGGATATCGAGTGCGGATCGGGAACTGCGTGTCGACAGATCAGTGAAACATACGCCGTGTGTGATCATTATGTAAGGAAACCCACTGAACGAGAAAAACTGGAACGGCTGAAAAATAAGGATAAGCCGGCGAACCCACACACTGGAGGTGAGCACTGGACACTTGGGAACATTTGGCGTCCAATACGAACAGCAAAATAGCCCTTTCTGCGCAGTTTTGAGGGGGGGGGGGGTAACCAACCACCTCACTTCAAGACTGTACGGTCCGTACAGACTGTATGGTATGAAAGGCCTTTCCTTGTGCAGTGTCTGGAACTGAGGGGGGTGCATCTCCTAGTGTCTTGAACTGAGGGTAGTACCACCGCAAAACCGTACATAGTCTTGAAGTGAGGGTAGTACCCCCCACCCTCAAAACCGTACAAATTTTGCGTTTCGCCTTGGACGCAAGGCCAAGGCATAATAGGGAGAGTGTCATACTTTTCGTATAATGTACTTACTCTTGGTAGTATCAATGCATCGACCCTTATATATGTATTTATAAATATGAAGGTAGGGCGCCACCCCGCCACGTCGGCATTTAATGTTTTAAAAAGTTTTGTTCATTTTATTATTTACGATAACAACTGCTAGCCAGCTGGATATGGGGCATGCCAACCGAGTACATATTCTGTACCTACTAAAAGTTAGTAACTGCCGTGTGTTGCTGAAATCTGGTTGGTTCCTTACCGGCAACCGGGCACAGTGGTGCTCAATTTTCGGCCTTATAAAAAAAGCGCATTTTTTCGCTGGCAAATTTTCTACCTACACAAGATGAATTTTGAAATCACTAACTAGGGTAGCTGCCACTGACTTGGTAACTAACAAACTATTTTTGACCCGAATGAAACAAGTGGGCCCCTAAAAGGGGCAAATTCCGACGTGGTACCAAGAAACTACACATGTACATGTACCTACCTAGGTGTTGAGTTTTGTTGAGTTTCATTTGTTGCGTAAAATGGGATTACTGTTTGGGTAAAAATTAACTTGATTTATCTTTAATCAGCTCTAACATACCCAAGCCAAAGCTCTGGTCTGGTTGAACTGTTTGAGGTTTTCATTCAACTTTTTGATTTCACTTTCACATTCGGTGGAAATATCACTGTATAGGTACATTCTACCAAGAGTATTCTACAGACAGAGTACAGTGTCGCTATTCTCATGGTCTTGGACATATTTCTCGTTTCAAGCTAACGGACGTACAAACAATGCAGTGTGGAATGCATATAGAGTTTTGTTTTTTCTGTTTCCTAACTCCCACTGAGCATCATCTCCTCAAACTGATAAAATTTGGCCTGTAATAGGTATATACGAAAGCTTTAGCAGATGGAGTTCCCATCTGGTCGGGAATTTTGCAGTCCAGCCTGACGAGACTCGAAGGAACGTCCAACCCGACACAATTGTGAATTCTTTTGGCAGTTTTTTGCAAATTTGTCATTTTTCACTCCTGGCATTGAAGACCGTCTGCCTTGTCTTCCCACAACTTACCACTCCCCAACGTTCTAATTGAATGAACGCAGACGTGCTTTTCAAACTAATTTGCATAAAATCATATGCAAGCACCACATATAAAATATTATTGGCTGTTCTTGTCACATACGTAAGCTGCTGAAGAAGTGATTGGTTACAAGACTGTAGCTGATTTGCATATCGTGCTGGATTGGCCAGCAGAGTTCAGACCGATCAATCAAAAGACAGACAGTCAACAATAACGACCAGGGGGGCTAGGAAACGAAAAATGAAATTTGAATTAAAAGTACGTAAAGCATCAATCGCAAAATTTTTTTTAGGATGGACACAGCAAAAATATGGCTTTAGATAATTTAGTAATTTGTTTTAAAAACTATCAAGTTTCAGAAATTTTCGGCCCCCATTGGCAGAAAAAAAATTGCCCTATATTAGGCCTATGCTAAGCATAGGCCCCAGCGTGGCTCACAGCAGCGCCTATGTACTCTTGGTGCAAAAAAGTGATTCCAAATATTCCGCCTCCAGGCGGAATAAAAAGTTTATTTTGCAAGAAAAAAATTTGCTATCTACTTTTAGGCGATCCGTTGAACACCACGTGGCCTGAATTCTACGAGGCCGTAACGGCGGGCGGCTATCCAGCCCCTCGGATAGATCAGTACAAATCTTTCATGAAGGGAGCTAGTGCACATTCGGGAGTGAGCACAAAACGAGAGCTAGCGATGTTTCTGGCTCAAATTATTTGGGAGTCCGGGGGACTGCAGTTCAAGGAAGAGACTCGATGCCAAGAGTCTGAGTCTGAGATGAGACAATGTCGGCAAGACTACGCTCAAACCGAAGATTATCCCCAGAACGTAACCTATTATGGCCGGGGATATATACAGCTCACCTGGCACTATAACTATGAAGAAGCGTCCAAAGACATCTATGGAGATCGACGACTGCTGTATGATCCTGATATGGTAATACTAGTTCCGTGCATCTTCATGGCAGTAGTAATAGCGGTGGCAAAAATCAATGAATATCAAGAAATTACCTAACCAGCTATCGATAAAGAAAAGCCGCTTTAGTACTACTTATTCATGTTTATATCAAACTACATGTTTGGGCCTGTTGCTCAACTTTACAAATCTCACAATTGTAACAATTGTAAGCGCAAAATCAGGTGATTCGTAATGAATTTATATAATGAATTCGTAACGAATCACCTGATTTTGCACTTACAATTGTAAGACTTGTAAAGTTGAGCAACAGGCCCAAGGTGGTTAGATCACTCAACAACTGATTCAGAACAGATCATTTTGACACTTTACCTTATCTATTTACTTTTGCTTGACACAAGAGCTTGAAAGCGTAAGAATCATGAATAAATGTCATTTTTATTTTTTAGGTTTCAACGAACGAGGACGTTTCCTGGGCGACAGCATTTTGGTATTGGAAAAAACGAGTGCATGGCGACAAAAACGTGCAGCTAGGATTTTTCGGTTCATCGACGAACCTAATCAACGGGGGCCTCGAGTGTTCTTGGGAGGGCGGTCAGACTAAAGCCGCCAAACGATTCGACATTTACAAACTTGTCTTTCAAGCGTTTCATTTGAAAGGAGATCCTGACGATCGTGGATGTTACTGATTCCGAAACCTGTCGCGTATACCTTCATGTATAATTTGCTGGGCCCAAAAAGTTCCTGTAGAACGTGACGTGAATTTCTACTGTTACATGTCATATTAATGTATGTCTGTGCAACATGTTATTTTGTTCTCTGATCAGCAACGCTTTTTTTAATGGAACCAATTTGCGTCGGTCAAAACTATTCGGGCCCAAACCACGGGGTAATCAACAAAACGCAAACGAATGACATTTGTTTTATTTATTGTAAAATAGAATAAAATCACTATTTTTAACAATCAATACTGAATAATCAAATGGTTTCAGTTTTTAATACCCACATTTTCCCATATATATAATGAAACAGGCGTTATAGGTGGATTAAAAAAGTTCAAATCAAAGCCAAGTAGACGTATAAAATGCATAAATTAATACATAATTATTGAAATACACGTGTAATAAAATATGGCATCTAAATAAGCAGCCTAGTAGACTAAAAGCGAAACATAATATAATACAACACATGGTTACGTAGGTATAAAAAGTGACGAGATAAGGTAAATACAGCGAGCGATTTAGCGAAATACTGAAAATGCACGTTTTGGCCACCTTGCTTTGGCAAATAATAATCCTATCATGAATCCAAAAAACAAGCGGGGACAGTCTCAACTTTTTATTTTCTAACGAAATTCGCTACAGTTTAGCATTTGAAACACATACTGCATAACCTATGCTATGATTTTCTGCGTTAGAGTAAAACCCGGTTCAGACTTTTCCTTGTCTCTACCCCTACCGTTTTGTCTCCGACAGAGGCCCTTTGCCGGCCTGTCGGCCTGTACCTGCCCAGCCCTTTGCCTTCCGTCGTCGGCCCGGTCCGGGAATTTACGTGGTAAATTTTGTAAATACCCGGCCCGGCCCGACCCGTTCAGAGTCGTCTGTCGGCCCGGGCCAGGCCGACGACGGAAGGCAAAGGGCTGGGCCGGGCCACAAGTTAAATAAATAGGCCCGTGCATGCCTCTGTTCAGAGTCGTTTATCGGCCCGGCCCGGCCCGTTCGTAGGAAAAGGGAGCAGTGGTCCGTAGACTCTCATACTGCGGTCAAATAGTGTTCGTCGTACAAACGGCGTACCCAGAAAAAAATTCGGGGGAAATGACTTTCCAATTTTTTCGTAAATTCTCATTAAAAACTCAATATCACTAAGCCGCCAAGTTGAAGGGGTCTGGGAGCGGCAGCCCCCAGAAAAAATTGGAGATTTTTCCAATTTTTCGAACCGAATTTGGTCACTGGAGACTTATCTAAATTTTCTTCTGACAGAAGATTTAAAACAAAAGGTGAGAACGTCACACCAGACAGTTTTTCTGACCGGGCAATAAAAACCAAACGGGGGATCCTTTTGTAAAAGTTCACGGGGCAAAAATTTCTTGGGGAGGGGTGATTCCCCCCATTCCCCCACTAGGAAGGACGCTTAACTCTTACCGAGGTTTTCACTTCCAAGAGTTTGTAAACGATCTCACTAGACAATAGCACCGAAAAGTCACAATTTGACAACAAGGATCAGTAAACAATGTAACGAATAATGAATAAAGACGCCTAGTGCACAATGCACCATTGAACACATGTAAACATTTTCATTTTCACAGTCTTCATTCTCCAGACGTTAGGACTTTTGCAAATATTTAGCTTACTTGTCCACGAAGTCAGGCTCGTGGCCCGGCCCGGCCCGGCCCGTCAGCTTTCGGCCCGCGGCCTGGCCCGGCCCGTTGGCTATTGAGTCGGGCCGGGCCGCGGGCCGTGATGCAGGCCTCTAGTCTCCAAGCGATTCCAAAGCAACCCGCCCAAATGTGACAATATTTTGCATGAACTATATAATTAATTAATAATTAGAACGTATGCAAAAAACGATTGCGTGCATTCCTCACAGCAGCTGATCAAAATTTATCCGTTATTGTTCCTGGATCAATAAGGACATGTATGAACCGGGCATTTAAGACTAAGATTAAGATTGCCTGAGCAAGTTAAATCTTGATGACTAGACCCGACAGCTTCACTAAGATATTGTCAACTTCGGTCGCGAAAAACAAGCGACGCACTAAATGTGGCAACTGAAACAAAATTGCATTCAATCCGAAATAAATATAAAATGCACATAAACAGGTACAAACAATCTAAACAAAAACTAGTCTAAAACATTGTCTAAAATGCTTAATTATACAATGCCATGAATCACAGTGATGGAGATGCATCGATTTATCTACAAGCTAGAATCTAGTAATTTCATCAAAATCTCGTAAATTCATGAAAATACAACGCATATAATCAGTGGCGTAACGGCGGGAAGAGAATTGACAAAATCCTTTTATAAAGTCGCTGAAAACAAAATAAAAAACACTTCCTAGGGTAGTGGGGTTCACTTGATAATTCGTATATATACCTAGGTATGACTTGCCAGTTGCCACAGACTCAAAATACTCACTCACACCCATCGAAAACACACCAAAATTAGCCTAAGAATCGAAGACCTCAAAAAGTTTCTTTGAAGTTGGCTTGAATTCAGAATCAAAAGATTTAACAGGCTTATGATTCCCTACGCCGTTGCTTCCATTACGCCACAGATTACATTAAATCACGTATAAAGCCAGCAAAAATTTGTTAAAAAAACTTTAGTTGTACTGTAATTTTAAAAAAATCAACGTCAGCATACATGTAGTTGGGGGGGGGGGAATAGGGAGGGAAGACCCCCCAAAAATTCGGTCCAAGGGGAGGGAGGGGTCCCGCCAGGGGGAAAGAGGAGGAGGGTCCCGGCGGCAGAAAAATTTCGGCCAAAATTTGAAAAAATCGGCTTTTTCGTGAAAAATTAAGCGATTTTCACAAAACTTTTCCGCTGAAAAAGTTTTCAAACGTGTTTTTTGCTTGAAAAAAGGCAAAAATTGCGCCACTTTTGGGAGGGGGGGGGGTCAAAAATGAGTCGACGCAGGGGAGGGCTCCACCAAGGGGTGGGGAGGTGTACCCAAAAGTTTGGTGCTGCTACATGTATGGCAGTTAGCTAAAGACTACTACATTCTTGACGGCACTGTTCCTTGCTAGCACACATGTAATACTTCCATCAATTGAGCAATCAATTAAACCCATCAATTATTTACT
>JASANF010011672.1:0-14718 GCA_030248245.1 Trissonchulus sp. WLG1_4 | reverse complement strand
ATGGCAAAAATACTTAAAAGTGAATTATTCAGAAAACCAAAATTTTCGCATGATCCCGCTAACTTCATTCGCCACTTTGTGTATATGAATCAATTTTTTACAGACTTTATATTAAAAAAATGCAGTTTGAATCAACTATTTTTTTTTCAAAAATTTAAAAACCACTGCACATTCGTTAGTACCACCTGAAGGGGCCGCTCCGGGACTAGGGGGTTACATAGAAAATTGGCAAAAAAGTTGGCAAATGTCAAACTTTACAAAACATATATGTACTATGGCACAAAAGAACACTGGAGGCAAAATTTCAAATCACGTGATTATGTCACGTGACTCCCAGAGCACCAAACGTGAGTGAATTTTCGGCAAACGATAACTCTGCTTATACTTTGCGTATAGTCACACTTTATATACCAAAATGTAGCCTATGTGCTTTCTAGTTGAACATTAATTTGGTTTTTAACATTTATGTCGGATTTGGTTAAAAAATGTCATTATGTGTTTTCGAAGTCGAACTCTGAGCAATAAAATTCATATAAAAAATTTTTTAAGTTTTATTTTAAAAAACTAAAAAATTGTTCAACTGCGCAGAGCCTAAGACTATACTTGTGCAAAATTTTGTAGAAAACTATCTTACCAGCATTTTATAATCGAATGCTCGAAAAATTGGTTTTGTATTCACACAGCCTATATTCGAGTCTGCTGCTTCTGAAAATGGTTTATTGTGCATTTTTTTGTACAGAACGCAATAAAAATTGTTTTAATTTTTCATTACAACTAATAAAATTTACGTATCGTCTGTTTGGAAAACCTCAAAAAGAGTTCATGCACTGGCTTACTTGCTGAATCTGTGTAAAAGTCGAATAAAATCAGTAAATTGTCCAATTTTTTCCAAATTTTTTGCTATGGAGATATGCACGTCAAAACATCAGAAATAGTATTTTGGGCAACTTTCCTTCAAGAATGATAGGTCATTTTGGCTGTGTTTAAAAAATACGGCCCAAATCCTTGATTCCCGGAGCGCCCCCTTAAGTTTACGCTTGGGCTGGTTGGGATTTCAGCTTAGGCTGAGGCTCAGGCTTAAGTTTGTAATTTTGAAAATTATATTTTTCCTGCTGCGCCACAGCGCAGCAGGCTTCTTTAGAATGAGGTGAGCGGAAAATAACGTGCAACTAAATGAGAATTCTGTGTGCGTCTCTGTGCATTTTTATCAGCGTAATTGTGCGGTTGCAGGTGAGCGTCAGTGTGCGTTCCAAATGTGTCTGTTCTACAGCTCTGTTCATTGTTTGTCTATGTGTCATTGTAACTACCTTCGTACGTAAAAGCACGTACGTAACGCACGGCTAAAGTACACACAAAATCCGAAGCTCATTTGCATAATATACATGAGTATGTTTAAACACAATGAAATATTAGTTGCAAAAATTGTTTATCACCAATTTAATATTCATAACAGTCGATATATTTTCCTTTGACTGATTACATAGTAAACTTGCAGTAAAGTCTCACACAAGTCTCACTTTAAAAGTTCATCTCACATTATTCACATAGTCTCAATTATCCACTGTTCACAGTTCACTTAAGGCGTAATTAAGAATAAAGATAAAATGAAATTTATCTTTGGCACGATGTCACAAACAAGACCAGTACCACTACAAGAGCCAACACAAATATGTAATGTATGCTCAGAGAGAGACTCAGAGTGCATTTTTGCGGCAAGTACGGCGTTACTTGCAGCTTTTAGAAATGGCAATATCTATGCACCCAATGAAATTGACTTCAGTATTCCAATCATCAAGCATACGAAAAGCTGCTACATAGTCAACGTAGGGGTAGGGACCGACATTTAAGGCATAAATGAGCTTCCAAAAGTTGCCCAAATGCATCATTAGTTAACAAATTTTATATCAATGAGCAGTTGTCAGAGATTTATGGATGACCGGTTGACGCAAACATATGTATGAATTAGAATGGTCATCAATGAAACGGGATTGCAGTAACCCATGTCAGAGAGAAATTATGTTATTGCAAATATTGCTGTGTGCAGTTTTGCAGTTTTTTGATGTGGTTCGAAATCACTGATTTTGATTCTCACTAGCATGGCTATACTGCGACTTTTAATAAACTAAACATGCAGTTTAATGCATGAAAAAAAACTGCAACTATCAGTTGATGACGATATTACTTCGTGCAAATGACTATCTGCTGCGCAGCAGGTTTTGGTTCACAGAGTGAAAATATAGGTTTGATATTCTCAAGCTCCTTTTGCATTAGGCTTTGCTTGTTACATATGTGATGAGCTTTGCAGAAGGAAAGCCACGTGGTCTGTTTTAGGGAAGGGTTAAGTTGACTTGGGGTAGCGTTTGGCCGCCGAGGGAATGAAGGACATGCAATTTAAGGTGTATTAGAGACATTTGGCGACCAAGTTGAGACATTGTCGGTCTTTTAATCTTTCGAAATAAAAAATGCACTTTATTTTTCAAGTTAGTTAAATTAAGGCTAGGTTTGAATTTGGTCAACAATTGGACGATTCTGGCAAATTTGGCCATTTTTCAAAGAGAGAAACTAGGTCAAAGTGTCTTTGTTTTAATCCTTAAAATTTGTGAACATTATTCTGACTCCATTTGAACACGTTTAAAACAGAAAAAACATAGGTTTCCACTTTCCGAAACGGTAAACGAAATGTTGCGAAAACGCCCCTCACTGAGAGCTCAAATTTGGGGTATATATATACATGAGAAAATCCGGATCAAGTGCAAGTTCAGTGTTTTTGGAAGTGAACGTAGGCCATAGTTCGAAGCCAAAAATGGCAATACTAATCTTGGTTTTTGGAAGTTTTGAGTGCGTTATGAATTATGATGTTTTAAGGCATCGTCTAGGCTTAGTTGGCAGGATTCTCTAGGCTAAGCTGGCAGGATTTTTTCTGAAAATTTCGATTTTTTTATTGCCTAAGCCTGAGCCTAAGCCTGATACTAAGCCTAAGCCCCACAGGAAAATTATTTCCAGAAAAAAACTAGATCGTAAAAAATTATCTGGTTTTTTTTCTGGTTTTTTTCTAACTTTTTTCTAGTTAGAAAAAAACCAGAAAAATTCTAGTTTTTTTCTAACTTTTTTCTAATTTTTTTTCTAACTTTTTTCTGGTTTTTTTCTAGTTTTTTTCTAACTTACGATCTAGTTTTTTTCTGGTTTTTCTCTGACTTTGTCAAAATACGATCTAGTTTTTTTCTGTTTTTCTAACTTTTTTTAGATCTGCCCCAAATAGGTTTTTAAATGCTTTTGGAGTACTTTTACGCCCTTTTTGTCATTTGTTTTAGCCTTTTGTGTCTGTAATTTTCATTGTAATGCATTATTTTAGCTTATTTTTTCTGTATTTTCCGGTGTTTTTGGTGGGTTTAAATTGATTTTTCCAGAGTTTTTTACTATGCTTTTTTGATTGTTTGATAACGCGATGTGAGTATTTTTAGATTTTTCAAACTTTCTCAAAATACGATAAATTTTCGAGCTTTTTTCTGGTTTTTTCTGACTTTTTTCTAACTTATTTCCAAGTTTTTTCTGCGTTTACTAAATCGTTTTGTAACGTTCATATAGTCCCTTATATATATATATATATATATATATATAATTATATATATATATATATATATATATATATATATATATCGTTATTGTACATTAATTTATTGTATTTTTGTTAGGGATGTCGCGGATATCCGCATCCGCATCCGCGGATGATCCGCAACTTTTTGACATCCGCATCCGCATCCGCAAAAATTTAATGCGGATGTGCGGATGTTGCAGATTCGGCAAAAATTACTAAAAATGTAGAAAATCAGACGGCAATTTTCATTTTTGTGATGTATATACCAATATTTTTGCTCTTAAAACGGTGGACTGAAACTTTATTCTAGGCTTTTGCACCTCATTGTTGGTTGCAAATCGCTCTTTTCTAAAGTACGCTTCACGAATATTTGATATTGCGGGCATATTATTCCAACTAAGTTTTGCATGTTTGAGAGAGACTAGGCCAAAGACTTGTAAAGCAATAATTGTCAAACCAATATTATCAGTTTTTAACTTGCATGCTTTCGTAGATTAGAAAGAATAGACAGAGTACGTATATATAGTGATTATATACACCAACCAAAACCAAAAGCAGCAAGCAACCACAGGGTCACGCCGATAGCCTTAAAGTTAACCAATAGCGTTTTAACCAAACTGTTGGTAGCGGCGCATGGCGTAGAAGATATATATATATAATGAATGCACAACTTTAATACAAACTGTTTTATCTAAGCCCCATTCCTTAATACTGGCATTCTTGCATTCATACTTGCTATTTTCAGTATATTACGTATTTTTTGGTGAAAATTTTTTCAAAAATTGGCTCATAACTTGTTTAGAAGTACGTATTCTAAAAAGATCCGCATCCGCATCCGCGCGGATATCAGAAGTCAACATCCGCATCCGCATACGCGGATGTCAAAAAAGTCACATCCGCGACATCCCTAATTTTTGTGTTTCTTCCTTGAGTGTGGTATAATTTTTTTGTGAACTAACGCAATACTTTCTGCATGAGACAGAAATATAGTGCATGTGAATACAAACGCAAATTTTCGGCTTGCGATTTTAAAAAATTGGCTCAACGAAAAAAGTTAAGATTTTGTACATAAATGCACCTTGGCATCTTCGAGCGGTCGCAAAATTTGATTTTTGGCAAATCGATAGTATCTAAAAAATTTAGCCAAATTTATGTTTTTCAAAAATCGCGATTTTAGTGTTTTTTGATATATCAATCATATTCATCAAAAATGACTCTTTGCGACCGCTCGATTACGTTAAGGCGAGCAAAATGAGCTATTGATTGTGCACAGCTACTTGCTTGCGAAGAGAAATCGCAAGCCGAAATTCCACTCACGTTTGGTCTACAGTGAATGCTAATTTGTATCAATCAACTTCATTTTTTGTATTCAGGCATATTTTTACACCAGCTTGCCATTGTGTATCTAAAATTGGCCCCAAACTGCCGATTTTTGAAAAGTCACATTTAAGGAGCGCCACCTTGAATCTTGTTTTTTTTATATGTTCATTGAAAGCGGCAACAGTTATTTTGGCGGCTAGAGATCAGATCAAGGCCATGAGTTTTTTTCACTTTTATTAAGATGAGGTGGGTAGCATTTTACGGGTGAAAACATTTTTCCCAAACCAAATGTAAACCGGGTAGACGAGTGTTTCAAAACGAACCTCCGGATCGTGCAAAAAAACAATATATTCATGTTTTCATGTATATTAATATTATATATAGTGGTGCTGAAAAACCCTAGTACTTCCTTGTCGAACGTTTAAACATAGGCCCTTTTTGAGTATGTAGGTCAGGTCGAAACTGACTTACCTCACCAATTTTTGTGCAGTTCTGAGTCTTGTAGCATTTTTAATGAAATATCAAAATTTTGCATGTGAAAAATTTCAAAGTGACAAAATTTACCAAATATATATTTGACTTGTCATAATTTTTCACAAAAACAGTTTTGGCCAACGCCGTTTGCATTTTTCAAACAAGATAGCTCTGCTCTATACGGCTATAACTCAAGAACGGTGAAAAACGTTGTGGTTTATATACCTGTGACTGTTCAAAGTTTGTGCGGAAAAAACCATATTGCGGGGAAAAACCCTAATTTGTTTGACGACAATTTTTTGCTAAACTCACCCATTGTTGCTACAACAGTTGACTCGTCTGGGCTAAAAACATGCGTAGACTTCATTGAAACCGTTCATTTGGCCGTAAAACGTCGGTTTTTGTCATTTTGGCGCATACCCCGACACCCCTTACGAAACCTGTTTCGGTGATGTTTCAAACAAAATTTGGAATTTTTTTGGAATATTTAGGCTTTAGCTGCTGTGTACTACTTGAATACAAGAATGGTAGACGCGGACGCTGTTTGTCCACCGTTTATAACGTAATAAGCGCAAAAACTTTTTTAATGCATTGAAATATATACTAAGAAAATGCATATTTGGGCTGAAGTCATCCAATCGTCTTGTATATGTATAGCACAAAATCTTCATAGTTTTTGTAATTTAAAAAGTGAGCAACCAACATTATTATCAGCTTTCCAACTTATGCAGTTGTGTGTCTGTACATGGGGGATGGGGGGATCCGCCCCAAAATCGAGGACCCGGGGGGTAGGGTCCCCAAAATTTTTGCAAAACTTGGGAAAAAATGGCCCTTTTTGGCGAAATTTTCGGAAAATTTTGAAAATTTAGGGTATTTTTGGTCAATCTGGGGGGGGGGGGTTACCCAAAATTTGGCCGGAGAGGCCCCCCCAAAATTTTGACCCCGTTACATGGGCCTATTCTACTTTGTCTCCATTCTACTTTGTCCCAACGAATTTGATTGGCTGACGCGTATATTTGTTCAGCCAATAAACTATGAGAAAGACTCAGTAGGTGGAGCATATCTATTTGTTATCTATATCTATAGCTATCTTACTGTTCTTACTATAATTTTCACAATGGTGCAAATTTGTACAGTAGAGTTTTAATGAAAATAAGCAGACGTGCAAAAATTATTGAAAGTTAATTAAATTGTGATTTTCTTTACATATTAAGCCTGCTGCATCCATTATAGAAGGGGTCAAGTGGCTCAAAGCTGACAAATAGTCCGAAATAATAAATCCTTTTCCTCTGGTACTCAACTTACTTTGATTTGATATTGATATGGACTTGATTCATATTTTGCCCTTAATTAGTTCACACGCTATTGCTAACTGGCTTTAAATATATAAAAAATGATAATTTTAGTTACGAATAAAAAATTGTTAAGTTGCAGCAGTTAGCAATAATGAACCTAGTCAATTTCTGAAACAAGCAACTCTTGAATGAATCAAAACTATCAATGAAATCTTTCTATTGATATTTCTTGTGTGGTATTACTGTGCAAGTGTCTGCGGTAATAACTGTTTTGCCCTCAAGTTTGTCATTTTAGTCACGCTCCACCTACTCAATTTTGATTGGCGTGTCAATCAAACAGCAACAGCCAATCATATTCATTGGGACAAAGTAGAATTGGGACAAAGTAAAATAAACCGTTACCTGTATGTATATACATATGTGTATTTATGCTGCTGAGGTCGTAATTTTTATCCCCCTTGACTATATACAGTAAGCCCATTCAAAAGAAGACCATTTCCCAAGAAGGCACTATGGTTTTTCTCGGTGGAATACATGGGGTTGTTTCGCGTATACATAACTAGAAAAAACTCAGAAATTAACCAGAAAAGAGTTAGAAAATAACTAGAAAAACAGAAAAAAGTTAGAAAATAACTAAAAAAACAGAAAAAAGTTAGAAAATAACTAGAAAAAAACCAGAAAAAAATTGGAAAATAACTAGAAAAAAACCAAAAAAAGTTAGAAAATAATCAGAAAAAAAACAGAAAAAAGTTAGAAAATAACTAGAAAAAATCGCCAGTAGGCCCCAACGGGTTGTCGACAGGTAAGGGACCCTCTATTCTAGGCAGAGGACCCTGTATTCTAAGCAGAGGACCCTCTGTTCTCAGCAGGAAACCTTCTGAAGGCAGAGAACCCAGTGTTAGCCATAGAATCATCCATTCTTGGCAAAGGACCCTTTGGTCTAGACAGAGGACCCTCTATTCTAGTCAGAGGACCCTCTATTCTAGGCAAAGGACCCTCTTTTCTCAGCAGGAAACCCTCTGAAGGCAGAGAACCCAGTGTTAGCCATAGAATCATCCATTCTTGGCAAAGGACCCTTTGGTCTAGACAGAGGACCCTCTATTCTAGTCAGAGGACCCTCTATTCTAGGCAAAGGACCCTCTATTCTGAGCACAGAACCCTCTACTCTAGACAGTGCACCCTCTATTCTGCGCTGTGCACCCACTATTCTACATAGAGGACCCTTTAATCTAAGCGTGGACCCTCTATTCTACGCTGAAGACTATTCTAGACATAAGACCCTTTATTCTAGACAGAAGATCCTGTATACTCGGCAGAAGACCCTCTATTCTACACGGAGGATCCTTCTACGCATAGTATTCTAGGTGCAGGACCAACTATTTTCGGCAGCGCACGCTTGATTCTAATCAGACGACCCTCTATTCTAGGCAATGCATTCTCGCAGAGGTCCTTTTATTCCTGGCAGAAGAACCTCTGTTTTACGCACAGAATCCACTAGTCTAGGCAAGGGACCTTCTACATTAGGAATAGGACGCTGTATTTTAGACAGAAGACCCACTGTTAATGACAGAGGGCTTAATTGTGAGAAAAAGAGTCTCTATTTTAGACGAGGCCCCTCTATTCTAGCTGAGAACGCTTATATAATTGTAGACAGAATACCACTTAGGCAGACTAGACTATGCTTTATTCTCGTCAGTCATTAACTCTGTGCTATTTTATCCTAACAACTTAATTTTTCGAACAAATCCTAAAATCCAACAAAGAAGCTAATTTTTATAAAGGATTTTATTATAAACCAAAAAAAACATTTCCTTATTTTTTGGAAATTTTTTTCCTATGTATGATAAACATTGACTAAATTCCTATCAAAACGGTAAAAGCACATACGTTTAGCTCTAGCATATATACATTTATTCCAAGACAGACATTGCGTTGATCCAGCCCAATTTTACCTTATATTCAATAAAGCATGAATACAAAGCAAAATTGGCTCCGCTTTAACTTTTTCAATTATACGAATTTTTAATTTTTCATTATTGTAGCGAAATAATTGATGTCATGAATAGTGTTTAAAACAATTAAAATTATTCACTTCTAAATATGCTGCTCTTCAGTTAGCCCGGTTGTTGCATATTTTTTCTTAACCATTGCTGTGCGACGAAAATTGGGCAGTTGGAAAAGAATTAGTCTATTTTTGCACGTGAAAATTTTGTTATAATATTATCATCATTCGATAGAGTATATATCATTGAATCTAAAACGTCAGCTAATTAGCTCAAAATCGACAAAAATGCCTTTTGTGAGGTGCATCTTCGGCAGGGGGGGAAAATTCAAACACATATTTTTTCAGCGTAAAAAACGTTTATATATAGGTTTTCGCCAGTGGCGGATCCAGGAATTTTTTTCGGGGGGGGCGCGACCCCCCCCCTCGGCCACTACAAATACAATTCAATATAAATTCACTGGTGCGGGGGTCTGGGGGCGGCAGCCCCCCGAAGCTAGACCCCGGTAGTGTTTTTAACCCCGGGATAACCTCTAAAATCTGCAACTTTTATCAGATCACACGGTTGCGGGGGTCTGGAGGCGGTACCCCCCAGAAGCCAGACACCTTTAGTGTTTTTCTCCCAGGGATAACCTCTAAAATCTGAGACCTATCAAATCACACAGTTGCGGGGGTCTGGGAGCGGCAGCCCCCAGAAGCCAAACACCTTTAGTGTATTGCACCCCGGGATATCCTTTAAAATCTGCAACATTTATCAAATCACACAGTTGCGGGGGACTGGGGGCGGTGGCCCCCAGCGAAAAATTTGGAAAATTTTTCTTTTTTGAGGCCAAATTTAGTCCTTTTTGAGGAGATTGCTATGGAAAAAGGTTTTTTCAAAAGTGCTCCGTTCACTATGCAGCAATGAGCAAAACATTAGAGTAAAATGCAAAACATTAGATTAAAATGCAAAACATTGAGTTTTTCAGTCTTAGGTTGAACCTCTTCTGTATCAGAAAGGAATATTGAAACAAAAGATGACAGTGTGTTACTCAAGTAAATGCACTAATGCAGCATAATCTACTCTTGTAGACATGCATAGGCTTTGATGACAAACACACTAAATACACAGTAAGTCACATGTTGCAGGGGTCTGGGGGCACCAGCCCAGCGAAAAATTTGGAAAATTTTTCGATTTTTAAGCTAAATTTGGTCAATGAGACACGTATCAGAAATGTTTTTCGGCGGGGCGATAAAAACCAAAGGGGGGACCCTTGTTGACAATTTCTTTAGGTTTGATCAAAAGCGGGTCGCGACCCCTCCCCCTGGCTACGCCTATGCATCCGAGTAACACCGTGTATTACACAAGTAAATGCAGCATAATGTATTGTTGTAGACATGTATAGGCTTTGATGAACGATAATAACAAGGAGCAGTAAGGTAGAAACAGTTGCGGGGGTCTGGGGGCGGCAGCCCCCAGGAAAAAAATTTGAGATTTTTGATTTTTAGAGCAAATTTGGTCAATTGGAGACGTATCGGAAATTTTTTCGGTCGGGCAATAAAAACCAAAGGGGGGACCCTTGTGTAAAATTTCAGTCTGAAAAAATTTCGGGGGGGGCGCGCCCCCCCCCCGCGCCCCCCCCCCTGGATCCGCGCTTGGTTTTCGCATTTTTTTCGCATTATAGACGTTTCTGGCGAATTTGGTCAATTTTGCGGCAGGAACCCGGTCAAAAAGTCTTTGTTTTGATTCCAAAAAATTGCCAACATTATTCCAGCTCTATTTAGACACGTTTTGAACGGAAAAAACACTGGTATCTGAAAAAAATTGCGAAAACGTCCCTCACTGAGGGTTCAGATTTCGGGGGTCATATCTCAGAAAGGGAAAAAATGAAATAGGGGTTCTTGATGCAAAAATGCTTCCTCCAAGGTGCTCTACTCAAAAACAAATAGGTCCACTATTTCCCCACCCCCCAACTGCATTTAACCCGGAAAATTGCTTTGCTCTGCTTCTGCTTTGACTGAAATGTATTCGTAACAATGCGGAAAAAAAGTAAGATTCGAACAACCCGTCAATTGAAGCAGAAACTTGTAAAAAATATACGGAAAAGTCAACGAAATCTAGCACAAATATGTAGGAAAGTGAAAGGAAATATGACTGTTAGGAAATTCAGATTCAAATTCAGAAATTCAGAAATAGGAAATTCAGATTGTTTTTTATTACATTCAGATTGTTTTTTATTATTCAGATTGTTTTTTATTATATTCAGATTGTTTTTTATTATTCAGATTGTTTTTTATTATTGGCGAGGATGTCCGCCTGCAGCCATTGCAAATCGAACTTTGCCGAAGCCGATATTTTTATTTCCTGTTTCTCTTGCCAGCGAAATTTCCATGCGGATGGTTGTTCCGGTGTGCCCTTGAATACCGCTCGCTCCTATAATACACCAGGAAAAAAACTGAGTCTGGTATTTCTATGCAAACAATGCCGCAGCGAAATTCCCCAAATGCGTGAAGAACTACAAAACTTGCGCCAAGATTTCGAACAATTCAAAAACCAAACCTCGCCTACTTCTCCCAAATTCGAAGACGCTTCTTCCGCTCCGTTTGACGCGCTAAGCACCCGTTTAGGTGTGCTCGAAAAGAAATTCACCGAACTTGTAGCCTCCCTTGATTTCAACAAAATTTCTGCCGCAATCTCTGTTGCAGCGTCACGTGCGGTTTTTGATGCGAATTTGGAATTAGAAGAACTGCGCGAGAAACGTAACAACGTTGTGGTTTTTGGTCTCCCGTACTCCGATTCCACCCCTGACGTTGATCTTGTCCGCGACCTTTTTGCTGAAGTGGGAATCGGCCGGGACTCCATCATTCAGGCCTGGCGCGATGGGCCAAAGCCTCCAGGTCCCGAGAACTACCGGCTGTTGAAGGTAACTGTGGATGGACCGGGAACTAAAGAAAAAATTCTGTTCAACGCTCGGCAACGAAAATTTGAAAAGAAATATGGGAAAAACATTTTTATTCGAAAAGACCTGACTTTCAGAGAGCGCCAAGCTAGGCGCGAAATTCAGCAACAGCGAAAATTTTTTCACCAGAGCACCTCTGCTATTGAACCTTCTGTTAACTATGCAACTGTAGCGGCTATCGGCACGGGTAAATTCACTTCTGGTCAAGGTGTTGGACAGGGAGAGTCAAATTTATCCGTGCCGGGGGCCAACACGGTAAGCGGGCAGGGGGTTCAGCTGCCTACTCAAACCTGAGGGGATCTGGTCAGTGTTTTTAGATATAATTTGATATTTTGTTCTGAAAAATATGAGGTAAATGTCACTCTTTCTAATGCAAATGGAATTTTGAGCAAAAAGCATTATCTCGATTTATTTCTGGAATCTCATAAACCGGATATTCTTGCTATTACTGAAACCAAATTAGATAACACGTTTCCTGATATTGCTTTTTGCAATAATAAGAATTATTCCGTTTTTAGAAAAGACCGAAATCGACATGGTGGAGGTGTGTGCATCCTTATTAATAATCACCTAGCTTTCTTTCCCCACACTCGCACCCATGTTTTTGAATCGGAATGCTGTGTTGTTATGTTGACGTTTCGTGATCTTACCTTGAACTTTGGTGTATTTTATCGCCCTCCTAATGATTCAAGTGCCCTCGATAAGATAATAAATGATATTCAGCTGATTGATTTGAGTCTTCCATGTTTTTTCGTAGGGGACTTTAATCTGCCTTCTGTAAATTGGAATAACTTGCACTGTTCTAACAATCTGCACTCAAATTTTATTTTTGATATGTTTTCTTTTGGGCTTACTCAAATCATGAATGCTCCGACTCGTTTTAACCCTCCGAATATTCTTGACTTAATTTTTGTGTCTCACACTGAGTTAGTTCTTCAACCTCCCGTCTCCTCCCAACCCTTAGGCAACTCTGATCATGCTTGTGTTAATTTTTCCTTCTCTATGAAAGGTATGAAACCCAAAAAACGTTCTTTTCGTAATTTTAGAAGAATGAATGTTGAAAGAATCAGTACCTGTCTCTCACAAACCAATTGGCACAGTCTTTTTTGGGGCAGATCTATTCTATCGAATAACCCAGCAGGTACCTTTTTGATTTCTTTCATGGAGCTTTTAACCTTCCTTATTGATGCTCACACGCCTTTGTGTGAATCTGCTAGCGATGGAAAGTTCTGGCCTGATTATATAAAAGCAATGGACGAACAGTGTAATGCTGCTTTTAAAAACTGGATTAGAAATTTTGATATTTTTGAAAAATACAATTATGAGCGCCTGTCGTACACCTTGAACCAAATGCAAAGAAATTTTTTAATAAAATATGAGTCGGAACTTTTAAAAAATCCCAATGCTAAACGTTTCTATAATTATATAAACAATCGCATCAAACCCAAAAACAAAATCCCTGTTTTAAAAAATATTTCTGGAGATCTAGCTTTTTCAGATAAAATGAAAGCCTCTTTTCTTAATAATCATTTTTCCAGCGTTTTTATTCAAGATAATAATATCTTACCAAATTTCGAAACACCCATTCCTCTATGTTCAGTTTGGAATCCAGATTTTTCGCCTCCAGCTATTTTCAATATGCTTCGAAAATTTCCCAACTCTTTTGTATCCGGGATTGATAACATTCCTGCGATTTTTGTTAAAACTTTTGCTGCTGAACTTGCTCAACCTCTATCTCTTTTATACGATTTTTCCTTTATTTTTGGGTGGGTCCCTCAAGTTTGGAAAGATGCCAGTATTACTCCAATTTTTAAAAAAGGTTGTCGTACTGATGTTTGTAATTATAGAGATATAAGTATCATTTCAAACCTTTCGAAACCGATTGAAAAAATTATAAACCGATTATTGCTAGAACATGCGCAAAAAAATAAAATCTTTTCTCCAGCACAACACGGTTTCCTCCAACGAAAATCGACTCTAACTAGTCTATTAACATGCCTTCTTGACTGGTTCAATGCTATTGATGACAAAAATTACGTCGATGTTATTTATTTAGATATTCAAAAGGCATTCAACACTGTGTCTCATGAAAAATTGCTTTGGAAACTGTCTAACTACGGCATTGGTGGGAAATTGTTTGACTGGATCAAAGCTTTTTTATTCAACCGTCGGCAAAGAGTTAGAATAGATGATTCTTTTTCAAATTTTCTAAACATTACCAGTGGAGTCCCACAAGGTTCAATTCTCGGACCAACACTATTTCTTTATTATATCAACGATCTCCCGCTAGTTATTAAATCTTCTCAGATTAAATTGTATGCTGACGACATTAAACTATATTTCTGCTTCAATCGTGGAATGCACTCTGATACCTTACAAAACGATTTAGATGCGATAGTAAGTTGGTGTAATAAGTGGCAGTTGGATCTTGCTATTAACAAGTGTTTTGTGTTGCATGTTGGTTTTTCAAATCCATTAACCACTTATACCATCAATAATCTAGAATTAGATATAGTGTCCTCTTGTAAAGATCTAGGAGTCATTGTGCAATCCAATCTAAAATTCAGCGAACACTGTTCGACCATTGCCAAAAAAGCTTTAGGGATATCACATCTTGTTTTACATAATTTTGCGAATACTGACCCCTTGTTTCTCACAAAACTTTTTTGCACGTATGTCAGACCCATCCTAGAGAGCTCTTGTGAAGTTTGGCATCCCACCCTCAAAAAAGATATAAATACAATCGAACGTGTGCAAGCTTTTTTCACTCGAAAATTACTACAAAATACAACTTTAGATTATGTTGAAAGATGCACCATATTAAACCTTCACAGCCTCGAATCTCGTCGTATATTTAGAGATTGTGTTCTAGTTTTTAAAATTCTGCACAATTTAATTGACATTAAAGTATCTGATTGTTTTCTAATGCGTTCTGATATTGTGACACGTACCTCTCGTGGCCATGACTGGCAAATTTATGTTCCAAATAAGAACCTGACCCTGACCAAATCCTTTTTTGCTTATAGGATTGTTAATTTTTGGAATTCTTTACCAGCTTCTGTAGTGGACTCAGCCTCCCTGCCTGCTTTCAAA
>JASANF010011670.1:0-70803 GCA_030248245.1 Trissonchulus sp. WLG1_4 | reverse complement strand
AAGTAACTTGAACCAACCTCGTCTAATTAAAGTCTTCCTCCAACACTTTCGAAGTAGTTTTGTGAATATACATAGCTTCCCAATCCTCTAAAAATCAATTAAATTAATCTTTACATCATCACAGAGCTTATATGTGCATGTCTGACTCCGGTACTAAAGGCCAATTCGCTAAGGAGAGATGGATTAAACGGATTTGATTAAAACTTGTTTTGTCAATAACTTATGACATAGTTTATCAACGTATACTAAATTTGCGATAGCAATTATTTGTAGCACCTCCCGCTTGTGCACAAAATTTTTTAACTCTACCTCAACGATTGAAATAAGTTATTGGGCAAACTAATTTTAATCCAATCCGTTTAATTCATTTTAGAAATTGGCCCTACGTTTTATCTGCACAGGCCAATTATCCTTTTCGACAAACAGAAATTCCTCAACGTCAGCTTACTGTGAACAAAAAAGAATAAGAATAATATTTCTGCGAATAAGAGCAAAATCCCAGAATCTTTGCAGCGAACTATTCTTCTGCCATTTACTGACGAATTGGTTTAATTAATATCTGCCAAATATTTCTTATTCTTATTTATGCTATTTTATTAGTGCTTATTTCTTATTCCCGCCTGATAAAAACAGTCTACTATCAGACTTCACGAACACAAGACTGCAAACTTACCAGACGATTATCAAATATCTCATAAAGTTCATCGTGGCCGTATTTATTTGTTTCAAAATAGTCAGCATTGATCAGATGGCCGAAATACTGCAGATTCGAGATGTACATAAAGTAGCCCTAAAAGAAAGTATACTTGAATTAGATGATCACAAATAACGTATATAACGTACGTATATAATAACACTTATAACAACGTAACACGTTAAGGCAGCAGTATATAACCAAGCTTCTGAAACTCTCGGCGAAATACTTCCTTTGTATACGATGTCATTGCCTTCGTTAGTATGACACAAACAACAAGCTAGTGCTTATCGAGGTAGGCTTCATCACCTTCCATCTTCACCCACGTAGGTATAATTATATACTAAATGCTACTAAAAATACTACTAGTCTAGCAGTACTAAGTAGTCTTTGTTGTCAACTTCAAATTGTTATCTGCAGTGTCTATTATGTTTACTCTCAGAAGTACCGACCTTATCTCTGCAATAGCTTGCAAGAGCCATATCCGTATCCACATCGGTTCGATAAGAGTACGGGTTTTCCAGCTGATCAAGTCGGTCCCGTCGAATCAGATAAACGGTCGACATGTAGGGCACATTCCACAAACCACTAAAAAAGACTGCAAAATTGCGGCCACACAAGTTTGTTATGCTATTTTCTCAAAAACTGATCAAATAATATTATGGTAAAAAATGTGCTGTGCATATAGAGTTTTTTTACGATTAAATTACAAAATATTCAATGAAAAAGCAAAAAACAAAGATGCTACTAAAACTCACGCTCGTTTGTACTGCACAATAGCAGTGTAATCATCTGAGCGGGCATAGTATCCTTGTTCATTTAGAGCTCCCCAAAAGGTAGACCAGAGTTTACCTGGCCGCGTCAGCATGGGCCCAATCATAGGTCTAGAAAACAAAATACGAAACTGACCAAACAAACAAACAGCTATAAACTCAATCTCCAACTATACCCCTTACAGTAGATTTAACAAAAGTTAGCTGCGGGCTGACCCCAAGAGCGAACACTCATATGTCTATGTTTAGCAGATAAAAGTTGCTGCTTAACCTGTAGTATTTGTGCCATACACTAATTCACTCTTTACATTGTACCTTAGAATTTAGCCCAAACAAACGTCAATAGTTAGACTTAGTTGTGCATTTTTGTTTCATGTGATTTTGATTAAATAAGTAAAAAAATCCAATCAAACTGGGGATAATCTGCCGTTGAGTAATCCAAACTACCTAACAATTAACATAATAGTTTTTTAAGCTGTACTGTCAAAACAGGTGAACCACAAACACGAAGTTTTGAGTAAGCTTACGGACACAATTCTGAACAATACTAATCAGACTACGGATCAAGACAATCTAACCTATTTTGTTCAATCAAGTAAAATAACGTGTCTGGATTGGTCAACTGAGCTTCTGTTTCAATGTACAGCATATAGTCGGCATTCTTTTGCTTGGCAGTTTTGCTGAAACACATTTTAGTAAAAGATTCAATAAAAAAATTGGAAACAATTTGTTAAGGAACTTAAAATTTTTAAACAAAATTTCATACACTTTAAGATCAAAATATTTCTGCTGCTATTACGTTTGTTTGCTAATCATTTCGCTTTCAAAATTAACTGACGGTCGACAATAGCAGCATATTTATTCGATGTAATTAATAGTCGGTCACAGTCAACTTCGAAACAGTTTAAAGCACTAGCTATCTACACTCAATCAGAAATAATGACTGAGGTAACTTTTCCACTCACATGAATCCGTTTCGCGCAGAGCGACCGTCAGTAGATTTGTCAATGACTTTGATGGAAGCATATTGATTAGAATATTCTTCGACAAATTCTGACACATGGGAAGCATGATACTTGTCCTGAAATCCATTAACAAAAAATCGAAACGTACATGACAGTTAAAATGCCATCAGCAACCATCATCTACAGAGCCAGTTCTATCTTGGGAAAAAATAAAAACCAAAAAATTGTAACAGCATAATATTATCAGGCATCAGCATCAAAAAATGTCAAATGTCATGTCAATGTCAATGTCAAATTTGAACAAACAGAAATTATGTAAAACGTACGATATTATAAATTTGCAAATGCATGCGCTTTTTTGGATAGTTGAGAGCAGTGAGTCGTTTGTAGAACAGCTGCATGAATGGCATTTTTCGAGGCGTCACGATGGCAACAAAGACCACTGGATACTCCGATTCCTGAAAAACACAACAAGGTTACAAATCTACAACAGAAACGTACTGCAATCGAACTGTGTGTCTTACTTTATAATATCAGGCAAAGTGATTGTGATTCTTTGTGATTTCTATGCAAACTTTGTTCCCGCACAAAACGCAGAAGATAAATTGCAAATTGCAGAAATTTGGCACGATTTTTTGGCACAGTTTCGGTGCCGTGAAGATTTAAACTAGTTTTTCAGTAAATTGGCTAGCAATTAAAATGCAGAAAGTGAAAAACATTCTACCAAATTTCATCTTCAACAACATACTTGTATGAGGGGGATGGCGGGACCCCCCTAAAAATAAGAATTTGGGCAAAATTTAGAAAAATTGGCACTTTTTTGGAAAATTTACACTAAATTTGGCAAAATTTAGGGTATTTTTGGTCGATCAGGGCGGAGGGTGCCCAAAATTTGGCGGAGAGGCCCCCCCAAAAATTGGACCCCGTTACATGTATGTTCAACAGGTAATCACACTATTCAGAACTGTAGTGCAAACCTTTTGTATTTTATGACGTACGGGGCGAGGTTGCCTTCGGGTGGAAGGGGGGTTAAACTGAAAATCCCTCGCCCTAAACCCGCCTCCCCCCATACGCCCATGTATGAGACTATTATTAACTGTGAAGATTTATAAACAATTGCTGAACAATTTTGCTACACTCCTGTATCTAAGCTCCTCTGTCAAGCAGACTTGCAAAAACTTACTTTTTTCGAAGACAAGCTGATTTTATCAACCTCACACAAGGTACAGCCATCGTGGTACGTCCAGCCTCCATCCAAATAGTTACCCAAATAGTTCAAGTAAGCCTAAAAACAAAATCCCCATTAAAACATCGCCGCTTAATGAAAACTTAATCTCAACAACAAACAGCTAGTTAGTTAGTCAACACCTCATCAGCAATAAAATCATCACAATTAAAACAGTCTCTTGGCTCAAAACCTGCTGCAAAAATAGATCCTTCAAGTGTGCCCACCAAACTCAAAACACATTAACATGGAAACAATCACTTTATTCGGTCCATTTCCATGAATCACACATGGTAGCGTGTTGTATGGAGCATTCTTAACCAACGGATTGTATTCTGGATCGAACTTGAGCTCAACTTCCTCTAAGAAATAAATAACCAATGACGCTCATTTATAGGAATAAAAAAGACCTGTTTTTACTGACCCCAAGAACTCTAATTGACACAAATTCGCCAAAAAATGAACCAAAACAGTGAAACATACACATACACAACAATTTCGGTACATGCAAAAATTTATTTCAGACAAACGCTGTGGTCTAAAATTTCAAACATTTCTCATCACACAGACTTAAACACATTCCTTTATATACTGGATTTTTCAAGTATAATAAAGCTTCTACTAAACGCTTTGAAATTATGCTTAAATGCCATCCCTATAAATATGCAGACTAAATGGACCTAACTACGCACACAAAGTTAAGCTGTTAAGCAGTGCTTTTAGTATAGTACTAGTTTAGGAATGGGCTCGGTCCTAAATAAAGCAACAGGTTTATTTCAACTCGTATAGACCGATATCCAATCGTCAACTTCCAACTATCAACGAAAAAATTCTAACCAGTGACTCCGTTCAGATTCTGAAATATTCGCGATGTCGTGTCCAAAGTGATATCCAGTGATTCCTGAAAGAACACAGTCTAAAAATAAGTATATTATATATATACATATATATATATTATAATAATAATATAATCCGCTCTATTGGTTACTGTTCCTTGTTATTATCTTGCATCAAAGCCTATGCATGTCTACAAGAGTATATAGTATATGCCTTATGCTGAATCTAAATTCTACGAGCGACCCATACTCATCCAGATTGCAGTGGCAAGGGTCCCCCATTTGGTTTTATCACCCGGCCGGAAAAAAATTTCCGCCACGTCCAAAATGTAACAAATTTGGCGTTGGCCTAAAACTAAGAAAAGTCCGATCTGATGTTCCCATCTTTTGTTTTATTTTCTTGTCGTAAAAAATTTATGATACATCTCCAATTGACCAAATTTGGTCTAAAAATTGGAAAAATTGCTAGTTTTTTTCATGGGGCTGCCGACCCCAGACCCCTGCAACTTTGTGACTCAATGTTCCTCGCTTTTGTGTTTCATTTCAGTATCTGTATATATGTGCATAGGGGTGCATTGTGCACAATTTATTTGCTTAAAACACTGTTTCGTGTTTCTTTTAGGTGTTTTATCGTAGCCCAAATGACATTTCTAGTGAAATTGAGGCAGGCTTTTTCTGTCAAAAATGGCGTCATTTTCAGAATAAAACTTGAAGACAATGAATAGAACTTGATGATAAAAAAATAAAAATAACGTTCAGAAAATGAAATTGACGAAACTTTGACGAAAGGTTTCGAGCAAATATGGACGCTGCTTTGACCAAATTTGGCCTATAAATTGAAAAAATCTCCGTTTTTTCTGGGGGCTGCCGCCCCCTGACCCCTGTAACTTAGTGGCTTACTTTTCTTTGTTAATAACTTTAACTAAAGCCTCTGCATGACGTTCAGCTTCTGTCGTGATTTGCATTTAATTTCCCGGGTCGAAAAAATTTCTGATACGTCTCCATTTGACCAAGTTTGGCCAAAAAACTGAAAAATTTGCCAATTTAGCTATATCGTTAGCTTCTAGACCCTTTCCCCCCACCATTTTTGTAATTTCGGTGTTTGGAGGTCCCATTGTACGTTCGATTAGCATTCGCATTTTGCATTCGATTATTCAAAAAATAACCATTGTTTTTTACCGAAATATGTGTCGTTTTTCGCGTTAAAATCGAACTTAAGTGAGTTTTAACATGTTTCAAAACTGAAAAGTCATCCCCCTCGAAATTTTTTCCTGGCTACGCCACTGAAAACTGCATACATGTATACAATTTTTGGCCATTATGATGAAGTCGTTGTAAACATATCGCAAGGTCGAGAAGAAGATGGATGATAGATTTTTATTAAACATTAGAAAATTTTTCATCATAGGGGTATCAATTTCGACCTAGCTCCGGCTCCGGCAAATTAATTTACCACCGGCTCCGGCTCCGGCCGGAGCAAAAATCCTGCCTCTGTCCGCTCGCTAATATATAATATACATTTTTTACTGCCTAACCTGACAAGTACACGAACAGCGCCTGTTATAGTCAACAATACATAAAAAGTAAAAAATAACTGTAAACAAATAATATCATCTAATTTTACCCGAAGATTTTTGTCCAAATAAATTTTTGTGTAGTACAGCTGATCATCGTCATCATTTTTCACTTCAGCATGACTGACTATTGCCCTAATTTCCGGCGCATATCCCATAAACACTGAAATAAAAAAACAAATATAGTTGAAAAAAGCAGACAGAACTGTACTCAAACCAGTAAGCAACACTCTCATATCGCACCCGCCAACCACGATATACAATATATGTATATACGTGTATATTATATATATATATATATATATATATATATATATATATATATATATAATATATATATATATATATATATATATTTACTTTTAAAATAAAAAAAAGAAAAAGAGTCTAGCAATAACGCGTATCCGACTAATCTCCAATGCAAAATGTTGACAACTGCAAGACGAAATAAAATTGACATAATAGAACACTTACTGCCGGAGTTGAGATATCGTTTCCCCTTTTTAACAAGAGGATATTTATTCTGAAACAAATAGGAAAAACATTAAGTAAGTTGAAAGAATATATACATGTTTCCGATTTCGCCATTTCCTGGTATTTGGAATAAATACTGATTTACTTACAAATAATTCAACAGTAGTGCATCTAAACAACATATATACGTACCGCAAGGGACTTATCAGGCCAGCAAAATCCCTCAGCAGAGAAAACAACGCGACTATTTAAGCGGACAAATCTTTCCAACAAATCTTTCGCCTTGGTCGTAATTATGACATCATAGCTGAAAAATATAAAAACGAAATAGTAAATACGAATATTATGACAAAACAATTTAACTTCTTTTATATCCAAATAAAACATTATCAGTGCGCCGATAAACTTCCGCATTCGAAATGACAATATTTTATATAACACGTTTTTTAGAAGCCGATTATCACTTCAAAAAACGACAAAAACACTACATTTAAAACACGCCGACCTGTCGGTAAACATGACAACAGTCTTCTTGGCATTTTTCAACGGCTCTAAGGCTTTTTTGAGAATGCGAATTTTTTGCCCGCCACCAGCATACAGTAACATATCTCCCCCTTGCCATTTTTCGCCTTGACCAAGAACCTGAAATAAATAGACAAACATTTACGAACTTAATGAGATTGCCAGTTAACCTGCATGCTGACCAGATTAAACTTCCGTCAGAAGAAGTCCAGATTTTTGACGAAGGGGAAATCCAAGAATGCCGTTTTCGCTTCAACACGTTTTTAGACAGATTTGTTAAACTATATATAGGCGTAGGTGAACGTAAGGAGACTTCAGTTTTTATCAAACCACGCAAAGAAATGCTCAGACTAGCTTCGCATTGCTTAAAAGGTTAGTATTGACTGTAGCCACCACTGTGGCTAACTGAAAAGTAAACTAACGCGGTAGCTACCGCTAGCCTTAACTTGGAATTTCATAAATAATACAGAATGCTCATAGACAATTTTGCGTTTAGTTTTTGAAAACTCGGCACTCGCAGTAATTTTTGTTCATTTTTTACAGTTTGCATTGAAAAAATTGGGTGCAATAAAACTCTGAAACAGTTTTTTAACTTGACTCGCAATATACAGCATTAATTATGAATGCTTCTAACTAATGTTTGGCAATGCCACAGGAACTAAAAAATTCATACTTCAACGTTAAGCCCGTTTCTTTTCACCGAGCGCAAGTAGCGTTGAAAGCCTTCCGTTTTTTCTGTGGCAACAGTGAACAATTTCAGCTCAAGACCGTCTGAAAAAAGCGAACACACAATTATGTAAGTAAATTTCACCAAGTATTATACTAATTTGTTCGCTCCCTTCGCAAAACAGTTTACTATAAAAAATCTAACCGTGACTAATATAAGATAATATACATACCATGTATATAATTTAAGCATGTTAAAACTTCAAAATTGCAATTTTTATGAACTCAAAATCAAAGATATCCAAAAACTCTAAATACCAAAAGAGTTGCCGACGCCCCCCTCCCTTCAAATTTAAATCCGATATCCGCCACTGTGGCTGTGTGCCGCATACTACTAATTCCAGCTTAGCCTATGTCAGCAATTAAACAAAAGCTGTAACTCGCAACATTGACAAGGATATATATACAATCTTTTATCTGTACATCACCGTCTATGTCCCACACCTGTGTCATACTCTTCCTTTACAAATCCGGAGACGAATGAAGCAAATAGAATAAAAAAGAAACAATATGACATCATCATCTTGAGCTGAAATACGCACATATATACATAAATTTATTACAATATAAAATTTTGCAAAATTCAGGGTATTTTTGGTCGATCAAAAAGCGGAGGGCTCCCAAAATTTTGCCGGAGAGACCCTCCCAGAATTTTAGCATTACATACACAGAAAGAAGCAGTGGAGTATTTGTAACGGTATACTGCTACTGCAGTCATGGGCGTACCCAGGGGGGGGGGGGGGTTCAGGGGGTCTGAACCCTTCCCTTTTGGCCAAGCCATAAGAAAATTTCAACAAGGGTCCCCCCTTTGGTTTTTGTGGTTCGCCGGAAAAAATTTCTGATACGTCTCGAATTGATTTTACTGCAAAAATTTCCTGCTCTTTATTCGTGAGTGTAGTTTAGCATTTAATTAAACAAGCCTTGAAAATATTCCATTTTTAACGAAATTAAAGCAATTTTTACCTAAATTTCATCTAAAAATGTGAAAATTGCGTTGGGAGAGTAGGGTCAAGGAACACTTGTTTTAGGGCAACGTTGGTCCCCAGACCCCTACCAGGGAGGGAGAGGTACCCAAAATCTTGGTGCTGTTACGTGTATATGTATATATTACTTCAAAGCACTTTGAAAGCTGAATTGCCGGTTTTAAACCTAGACTTAAAAGCTGTGTAGGATCTGGCTGACAAAACAGATCTCTGTGTAAACCTGCGTATTCAGTCGTTTTTCGGGTGCAGTCGGCAGTGGGGTGCACAGGTACACTGTAATCTCATTCCTCATAATTTTTACGTCAAAATATGGTATTTTTAAGTGCGAAACAATAATTATTTACCTAAAAATGCCAAAATACGCTGTTAAAAATGTACACAACATACCCTTAATTTACACAGCAAATTCTTAACATAGGCTGGAATTCACAACCTAACACTAACACTAACTTTTTCCTTAAATGTTCGTGAAACACTTAAAATTGGCCTCGAAACCAGCGTTTTTTTTTGGGCCAAACTGGTGGCCATGGCCACTAAAATTATGGATTGGCCACTAAAAATTTTGGGCTGGGGGCCAATCTGGCCACCAAAAAGTGAAGTTTAAAATGAAGAATCTGTTTCAAAATCAGAAAAATCGCCCGGCTTCTGGGGGCTCTCGCCCCCAGACCCCCATGCAGGTTATCAATACACACAATGTATATATGCTGCACATTTTTTGACTCTTGAGGTTTAATGCTTATACGCACTGTCATCTGAGTCTGCTCCATTGTATCGCGCTAGTTATTTCGGTTTTGTTAATAGCAATATTTATTTTTTGGTTGTAAATATATAACTTTTGATTTTTGTCATTGACTTGTGGGGAGGGGGCTACCTGAATAAGTGAATTTTAGGTTCTGCTATTTTCCCAAATATACACGAAATGAGCACGAGCAAAGGCACATTGCACATGTAAAAAATGGAAACCTAAGGTTCTATTACAAATTAAATTGTACTGGTAAATCAAGAGCAACACAACAGTTGTTTAGTGGCGAGAAAGGGGACTTTTATATACTATATATTCTATATGAGGGGCGGATCTGTGGGTGGGGGGGTCGGCGGTGCGGCCGGCCCACTCTCCGAATTTTTCCTCAAGTGAAATTGTACACAAGGGTCCCCCTTTGGTTTTTATTGCCCGGCCGAAAAAATTCTGATACGTCTTTAGTTAACCAAAAGTGTCCTGAAAAGAAAAAATCTCCAATTTTTTACCGGGGGCGGGCGCCCCCATAACCTTGCAACGTTGCGGCTTGCCATTCCTTAATTGTGCTTCATCAAAACCGATCCTTCATCAAAACCGATGCATGTGTATATACACTAGTGTACATTATGCTGCATTTACTTGTGTAATACACTGTAACCTGACGTTGCCCCTTTCGATTTATCTTTCCTGTCTTCTGAAAAAAAATTCTGATACGTCTCCAATTGACCAAATTCGACCAATCCACCAAAGATTTTCTGCAATTTTTTTCTGGAGGCTGCCGCCCCCAGACACGTTGCGACTTTGTGATTGTGGGTTTGTTTTTCATGACAGCATGTGTAGTATATAACTAGGGCGTAAACAAGGGAGGAATGGGGAATTCCCCCTCGAAATTTTATCCTTGTAATTTTTTACCCAAGGTTCCCACCTTTGGTTTTATGGTCCTTTGAATTCGTGGTTTGTAATGTCAAAAGATTTGTAAACTTTCCACATTTGCTAGCTTCTGGAAGCTGGACGGCCTCTGGGTTAGGTAACTTTCAGTATTTTTAACTCAGTAAATTTTTGACTCATCTTTCAAATTGGCCACTAAATTTTTGCATTGGCCACTAAAATTTCGGGTCTAGTGGCCAGCTGGCCACCAAGAAAAAAACGAAAAAATAAACCCTGCTCGAAGCACTAACATTTAAGTGTTTCAGGCTGAAATTTAAGTGTTTCACTAACTTTTAAGAGAAACTTTAGTGTTAGTGTTAGGTTGTGAATCCCAGCCTACACAACATTTACACAGTGCCGATTTTGAAAAAAACCCTGGACGCTGGTCGGAACTCGGAAGTAATTCGGAGGTGACCTTTTTATTATAAATATTTCGTAGCGTTTTCGGACAATTTAATTGAAAATTCGGATGTATAAATTTTATCCAAGAAATCTGTGAAACTGTTTTCGAAATTTGGAATTTCTTCGAAACAAAATTCAGACAAAATTCGGACATTTTTAACATGTCTTAATTGTCTGTGAAAACCCTGCAAAAATGGTTCCTTGAAATAAAGTTAAGACAATATAAACACAGGAAGAAAAAGGCGCATCCAAAAAGGGTGTAAAAAGAGTGAGAAAAATTTCTCACTGGATTCGGAGAGCTAAGTTGCACTCGTTTCGCACTCGTTTCTCACCCGTTTCACACTTTTTATCACTCAATTCTGACTTTTTCTCACTCTTTTCGCACGCATCCAAAACCAGTGAGAAATTTAGCCAGAAGCAAATTCTCACTCTTTTCGGACTCTATTCTCACTCTATTTGTACTCTTTTATCACTCTTTTCACGCTGTTTTCTCACTCCCGCTAGACAGCGCTGAGCAAATTCCCACTCTTTTCACACTGTTTTCTCACTCTTTTATCACTGTTTTCTCACTCTTTTATCACTGCTTTCTCACTCCAGCTATACTGCGCTGAACAAATTCTCACTCAATTCTCACTCTTTTCACACTGTTTTCTCACTCTTTTATCACTGCTTTCTCACTCCAGCTATACTGCGCTGAACAATTTCTCACTCTTTTCACACTGTTTTCTCACTCTTTTCACACTCAATTCGCACTATTTTCTCACTCAATTCGCACTATTTCTAGGACTTCGCAGCACTTATTCAGAGTTTTTTTGCATCAAACTTTTCAGGTTTTTTTATGTGCTCGGTTCATTTTTTAAGATTTTCAAAATAAAAAATTGTATATAATTTGTTAAACAAGTCACATAAAAGTTGTGTCACACTAAATAAGGAACTTGATTTTCAATCCGGAAGGAAGCATCCAATCCAAAGCTCAGCAAATTATACAATCGGATGCTACAGATGAATGCGGAAAACTAGTATACGTTATGTAACTCAACCTGGAATAAAATAATCGACGATACTAACTTGAAAAATATGTAATTAGGAATTATATATAAAGCGACTTACCAAGTCTTACCAATGCCAGTAACTGCAATAAATCAAGGTGATCTTGTTTTTTATTAGAAATATATACAGAAATAAATAATAAATAATACGTATTATTTATATGTAAGAGTTATATATAAAGAATATAGAAGAAGAATATTGCAAACAACACCCATGTAAAGTTGTCATTAAGAGTTTAAGATTTTTCTCACTGGTTTTGAACATCGAAAAAGAGTTCAAAAATAGTGTGAAACGAGTGAAAAAAGAGTGCGAAACGAGTGAGAAAACAGTGCGAAAGCAGTAATAAAATTTTCTCACTTGTTTCGCACTGTATTCTTGCTCTACGCTAAAGCCAGAAAAAGTGTGAAACGAGTGAGAAAAATTTCTCACTCTTTTATCACTCTTTCCGATTGTTGGGCAGAGTGAGAAAAGAGTGTAAAACGAGTGAGAAAGTTTTATCACTCTTTTCTCACTGGTTTTAGACGTCGAAAAAGAGTGAGAATTAAGTGATAATTTTATCCGAAATTGTTTTCACTAATTTTGCACGTGAGAATCCAGTGAGAATTATTTGTCTCAGTACCGCCCATCCGAAAAACGTTCAAAATGCGTGAGAAATTTTCGGACGTTTTTCACACGCAATTTGTACATGCGAATAGAGTGATAAATTTACAAAAATTCTCACTCTTTTTGGACGTTTCTCTCACTATCGGTTTTCCTGTGAAAAGAAAATTAAGATGTCCAAAAATCAACTTAAATTTACCCCGTTTCTGTCTAATAAATTTTATAGGCATTTTATGTAAAATAAGACATCTTAAAAAGGTAGGAATTTTGTCTGCATATTTTGTCTCAAATAAATGAATAAATTTTTGAGAAGTTTCACAAATTTTTTGGACAAAATTTATACATCCAAGTTTTTAATCAAACTGTACGAGACTTTTTTGGATTTTATGAGATACGAAACCCGAAATGTGAATCCTCAGTGACAGTGAGGGAGGGACGTTTTTGCAATTTAATTGTAGATAAGAATGTAAGGAATAGACGTGCGTGAAGTTGGCAGACACTTTGTCAGTACAAATTCTGAAATATGATTTTCCTGATAGCTTAGAATTTGTACTATTTTGTACCACAAGTGTCACATTTTGTACTAATTTGTACTGCGAGTACAAAATCATGGGCCCGTATTCACATACTAAGTGTAACGCTTAAACTTAGTGTTTACACTTAGTGTTAGCGCTTATAAGCGCTAAGTGTTATTCACATACTTAGTGTTTATTTAAGCGCTTAGCAAACACTAACGCTTAACTTAGCGTTTCAATTTTGTATTCACATACTTAAAATTTAGTGTTTGGCTTAGAATTAAGCGCTTAAGTTTAGGGACCTCGGGAGCTCCCTAAGCGCTAAGCGCTTAGTTAGTGGATGGTGTGGGGTAGGGGTGGGGAGAGTGGGGGAGGTTCTTGGCCGCCATGGGAAGGAAGGGCATGCAATTTAGGATATATTAGTGACATTTTCCGACCAATTCGATCCATTTTGCTCGTTTAATCGCAAAAAATAAAAAATGCACTTTGTTGTCCAAATTCGTTTTTTTACATTTTTGAGTAGAGCATCTTAATCGAAGTAATTTTTCTTCAAGAACTTCTATTTGAAAATTTATATTTTTCACGATATGCCCCCTGAAACATGTAGAGCTGATTTTGCATTTCTCAGGAATCCACCTGCTGAAAACATTTTTTACAAATTTATAGTTAGAGAAAAATATATATTATTAATAAGAAATAGTAATTTAAATAAATCTATAATCGGATTTATAAATACCAAATGGAAATGCCGATAAATAACGAATTCCGGATCCACATCAAGCAGGGAGCACACTCCAAGCCAAAGCCAAAACTAAGCACAAATGTTGCTAAACGCTAAGTTTAGTATAACACTAATTTTTAAGCGTTTATTTTGTGAATAACAGTTTAGTACAAATTAAGCGCTAACACTTAGCAAACGCTTAGCGTTAGTATGTGAATAACTCTTAGTATGAGAATTCGGGCCATGGAAAAGTGTCTGCTAAAGGCCGATTCACACGCTGCGATTTTACTGCGATTTTGCCGCAGCGTTTTTGTCGCTGCGGCAAAACGCAGCTTGCCGCACGCAAAACGCAATGTCTGAACAGACGCAGCGTTTTCAGTGCGGAATGCCTGCGTCTTGATTTTGCCGCAGCGTTTTAAACGCCAGACTGCTATTCGACCTGCGATTTCATTGCGTTTTGATGCTGCGGACGTGTTGGCATAAACAAATTTCGCGGACCAATTTGTCATTTTTTTGAAACAGTAAAGACGCAGCAAACTGACCTGCGAGACGCACTAAGGCCGCAAAGCTTGTTCAGACAGTGCGTTTCGCTTGCGACACCCTGCGGCTTGCGTTTTGCGTCAAAATCGCAGCGGCAAAAACGCACCGTGTGAATCGGCCTTAACTTCACGCTTTCAGCCATGCACAGGCAGGAGTAATTCACTATACATTAGTCAAACATTGTTAAATTCATGAACTTTGCAATTTCTTTACTAAACTGCGTAATTAAATAAATGATATTAAAACCAGCATACATTTATAAGCGTTATTCAATCGATTTTGACAATTTGTATGTCTGCTGTGTATGTAGGTACTGGCTCATCCAACCAATTTTTCCAATGTTTTTTTCTTCAAGCCGAACAACTCGAAAAAAAGCTTTCCACTTTTGTGTGTGACTTCGATACGTTTTTGTCATACTACAAATATCCACAGCTAGTTTCTTATTTCGAAAATAAATATAAAGCTTACTGGTTGTGATAAAACGAAGATCTAGTAATATAAAATTTTTAATATGAAAACCTGTAATATGTGCGATTGGCTCAAATCGTGAAGTTGGCAGACAGTTTTCCGCGAATTTGTACTCTTCGTACAAATTAGTACAAAATGTGGTAATTGTAGTACAAATTCTGAGCTATCAGAAAAATCATATTTCAGAATTTGTACTGATAAAGTGTCTACCAACTTCACGAACGCGAAAAACAAAGTGTCTGCCAACTTCACGCACGTGAAAAAAAGATTTTAACGGAAATACCGTAGCAAGCCAGTGCATTGACACGTGTGTAATGATTTTGGTAGATTAAAAACCACTAGAAGCGATGTTTTACTTAAGGGGGTAGTGTCGCGAAAGCAGTTTTGCTCATAGGCTGTGAAAATAGAACTTTTTGTTTTGAAGTAGTACATGCAATGAGAAGCTAGTCCAACGCTGTATGGTATCAAATAATTACTGCCAGACATCACACTATCAATATTGACAAATATCTTGGACCAATCGTCATTAGTAAGCCAGACATCACACAATAGGGACATAAAAGTTCAAAAAATCAAGCCAGATATCAGATTGGCCAGCTTGTGAAGTACACATCTTGTGTGGACGCACAATTTTTTGCGACAAATAAGAAAAAAGAAAATTGAAGGTTCGTTTTTCTTCTGATTTGAAAATAAGCGTCTAGATTTTCCACAATTTATCATTATTGCTGTTACTATTTTACAGTTTCAGTACACCTTCACAGTTCAAACTAGTATTACTCCACAGCCGCTACAGTAATCTGCACTAAATTTTGTGTGCATAAACTACAACATATGTGCTATTAGTCTGTGTAAAAAAACTAAACAGAAAAATTGATAAATGTGACTAAAAAATGGAATGTGAATAGGTTTTTTTTTCGTCATTTTTCCGATTTTGAGACATTATTGCAAACTATATGCTGCACCAATTTTGCTGAAACTTGGCAAAATAATTTGCCTTTTGATAGATTTTTAAAATATAAAAAGAACAATTTCTAACATTTTACTGAACAAGTTTTACAGTCGCGCAAAATCGACTGCTTTCGCGACACTACCCCCTTAAACGTACTTTAAAATTTTTGGTATTTTATTTAGTAAAGTGCAGTGTATGTCATTAATAGGCACAAAAAATGTCTTTATTTTAAGCTATGGGTTGTTAAATTTGGTTGAGGCAATACTGAGCTAGCTAAATTCTAAAATTAGTCAAAATATGCAAAATTTCAACTTTCATGGCGTCATAAAATTTGCCGAACTGCTTATCAGACGTACTATACTTTGCGAAAATACTTGCCTGGTGTCTATCTTGGTCGCACTTGAGCAAAAAATTTTGTATCAGCAAGAAAAAAATTATGGCTATTTGATTTATTGAAAGTTGCTCAGAGCGTCCCCTTATAACAGTATAACGCACTCAAAACTATCCAATTAAGATAATATGTAGCCATTTTCGGTTTTAAACCTTGGCCTACATTCACTTCTAAAAATACTGAACATGCCATTTCTAAGGGGATAAATTAATGAACAGCTAGTAAAGACCTTGGTGGATGGATGCAGGATCACTGATAACACTGGTGGCACCAAATTTAATGGGAAATCAGTTTCCAATTAAATCAGTTTCGTCCAGCCAATAATATCCAAGCAACATCGGTCACTGGTCATAGGCTATGCATCACTGTGATACTTCCATTCGAAGTTGGAGCGCAGAAACTGTCACATACTGTTTATGTTAATAACAACAAGCCGCACCCTTGCAAACTCGGAACCCTAATTTTATCTTAATTCCACAGCCTAAAAATGGACTATCAAAAAAACTTGACAATTTAACAACACATTGAGCAGGCCTCAGACAGTCAGACGGTTCAACTGGAACACGCCTACCCGAGTATTGGATCACAGCCATTAACCGTAAACTGTACCCATTAAACTACCAGCTAACGCAAAAGTAGCTGTGTCTGCAAAAATCATAAAAACAACAACCGATCAGGACACAACAAAGACATATCGGTTTCTGAGTTTCTGACACTACGATCGAGCCAAAACCTTTCGAATACCGTTGTCACTAAAGGAATGATTTCTAGACGTGGAAGGGATTAGTACCGATTTGCTGGTTAAACCCGACTGCCATACCAATTTTGTTGTTCGCAGGACTGATCATTGGAATTACTGAGCAACTTGCTCAGACGTGTTTGTCTAGCATCGCTTCATACAACATTGCTGTGGGAAATGAAATGATTACATTAGATTTTTAATTTTTCACAGTCAAAACTGGGTATATACTACCCATAATTGACTGCCAGATTGCTACTTAATGATTAAATATGCCAGAATCTTTTTACCAGTGATTATGACTTGGCCAAATCCGATCGAGTTCGCGACCAGAGGTCATCCACCAATAAAGCAACGTCCGCACACATTACCCTTTACCCTTTACATTACCCTTGAGAGAAAATGTTTCAAAACAAATTCGAGAAATGGAACATAAAAAAATTATTCAAGCATCAACATCCCATCGTAGCAGTCCAATCCGTGGCTGGCAAGAAGAAAGATGGTATTAGTAGAATCTGCGTCAATTATCACCGACTAATTGCCAACTCGCAATGACGTGTTTCCTTTGGCCAAAACAAACAAAACGAATTCCTAGATTCGCTAGGAGAAGCACGCTATTTTACCAGCTTGGAGTTGGAGCTTCAACTTCTTAACTGGAAGGCTATTGTGAAGACCGACCAAAAACGGACTTGCTGTAAATTTTTAAAACTGGAAACTGAAAATTTTTATTAGTTTTGCAGGACTTATGGAATATTACAGAACGCCGTTTGGTCTTTCAGCGCACCAGCTACATTCCAGAGACAAAGATAAAATTTACTTTGGCTGGGCTTAAGTGGAATATCTGCACTGTATATCTGCATAATATACTAATTTACGGAAGATGTCGCGTGTAAGCGTGCACGAGCACGAAATTTTACCCCCCCCACCCCTAGGCGCTATTTGCGCTATTTGCGCTACTATAGTTTCTAGCTCAAAAACGCCACCCCACCCCCCCCCCCCGCTATTTGCGCTATATACGCTTATATATATATATATATATATATACGCTATATATACGCTTATATATACGCTTCCAAGTTTCGCATAATTAACAAAAAATAATGAACTGAACGCTCTCATTAAATATTTTAAAAAAATATGTGACATTTCAAAAAGCTACCTGAAAGTGCTAAAGTTTGCGGCACATTTTAAGATGCAGCATAACGTGCTGTACAGAATTGCAAAAAGTCAGTCCCCCTCAAAAAGACGATCTGCAAGTTGCGGTACCAAAAATTCTTCAAACGGACGTCAGGAAAATGTTTCACGACGAAGATGAACCCGCTGAAGGTCATATGAGTCCAGACAAAAATAATCCAGTCCCTTATGCCCGCTTCCCACTGCACGTTCAAGGTTTAAGGTTTAAGGTTTAACGTAGAACATTATGTGAGCCTATTGCACATTCCCACTGCATAGGTTTAAGGTTTAAGGTTTAAGGGTTAAGGTTTAAGGTTTAACGATGTTGAAAAATTTCAACTTTTTGGTTTA
Organism: Trissonchulus sp. WLG1_4; assembly: GCA_030248245.1. Lineage (NCBI taxonomy): Eukaryota > Metazoa > Nematoda > Enoplea > Enoplida > Ironidae > Trissonchulus > Trissonchulus sp. WLG1_4. The sequence continues at coordinate 52,469 of JASANF010011670.1, read as the reverse complement.
AACTTCAAGGATTCAGCCAATCAGCTACGAGCTGTAAGGCGGAGCTTCTCCGTTCAGTCAATCAGTTACGAGCTGTAGGCGGAGCTTCTATATTCTGTCAATCAGCTGCGAGCTGTGGGTAGGCGGAGCTTCTGCATCCAGCCAATGAATATGAAACATTCAAATATCGTTAAACCTTAAACTGCCAGTGGGAATGAAACGTTAAACCTTAAACCTTAAAGCCCGGTTCATAGTAGTCCGTCTGGGCTGTCCGTGTCCGAGTCCGTGTCCGTGTCCGTAAGAGTAGTTTAATTCATACTTGTCTGGATGTCCCTAAAAAGTTGTCCGAGAGTGTCCGTAGATGCTGATCCGGATGTCCGGAAGACAAGTTGAATTCAATTCAACTTTTGTTCGTGTCCGCAACCAACCAGCCAATCAAATGAAAGTTTTATTAGTCACGTGTGTTTGCGTACACATAAAATTCCTCCGCGCATTGCAAAATTTAATTTAATTGTTCGTAATATGAACTCAGTAGCTGCATTTTAGTGTGCTAAGAACGTTTTTATTGATTTTTTAAAGGTTGCATTCTCACACGCTTGGTACGCTGCAGAATGTATAGGCGTTATTTTATATGCATACGCACTGTCCGTAGAGTTTCCGTAGCAGTATGAATTAATGCTGCTGACGGACACGGACACGGACAAATATTACGGACAACCTTCCGGACACGGACACGTACTCCGACACGGACAACTACGGACAGTTCCGCACTATAGGCTTAAACCTTAAACCATAAACCTTAAACCTTAAACCTGCAGTGGGAAGCGAGCATAAAAAACTACGTCGACATTTTTTCTGATTGACCATGGCCGCGGATGTTAAAAAATATTGCTCTAAATGCTTGCCTTGAGCTATCCAAAAAACACCACATCAATGTCAGCAACCTCACAGCCTTAGTTACAGGCGATACCTGTCAGTCAGCCGTTTGTACTAGTAGCCGTTGATTTGATGGGACCCTTGCCACAAAGTTAGGCACTGGTACGTAATAGTGCTTATAAACTACTTAACAAAATAGCACAAGAGAAGTAGAACTAACGACTATGGATACAAAATACGTGGATGAGCTGGAGTATGCCGTATGGTTAAGCGTGACGCTTAAACAGGCATATGAAAGGGCAGGACTAGCAATCGAACGAGCACAAACACGACAAAAGCGTGATTATGGCAAAGCCAACTACACTAATTTGTCATTACGATCTATGATCTACTGATGCTACACCAGCCAGCTACTCAATCTGGTGTTGCGTCAAAGTTCAGACATAAATAAATCGATGCTGTCCAAATATCAGACCACACCTGAAAAAAGCATATCTTGTTTCAAGTCACAGTGATTGTCAATAAAAGGTTAAAAACTGTTTCATCTAAATAAACAAGTTGGTCCCTAAAACGGACAAATTCCGCCGTGGTGGCGCATTAAAGCACAAGGTATTTGTCAAAATGTTTTGGGAGACATTAGGATGGGAGATTAGCTAAGCGAAAGCTGACTCAGTTTGTTAAGTAATCACTAATCAGCATACATGTACACGGGGTCTCGGTCTGGGGGGGCCTGTCCCAAGATTTTCGAATTTTAAGGGGGGCTTATCCCGACCTTTCGGGGGCTTGAGCGGACAAAAACGCAAAAAATTCGAATTTTCGCCAAAAATGGAGAAATTTTTGGTAAAATTTGGCCATTTTTAAAAAAATTTTCTCTTTTTGCTCATTTTTGAAGCATTTTACGGCTATCTGGGGCAATTTTGAGTGTTCGCGCACCTGTCTTTCAACAAAAAGGAGGGGGGCTTGTCTCGGTGGGTCAAATCAGAGGGGGGGGCTTGTGCCGGAATCTCAAATCTGGAAGGGCTTGTCCCGGAAGACCCCCCCCATGTACATCTATGCTAATCAATGAGCTGTCCATATAAAACACATCAGTCAATTTTTAGCCAAAGCTGGTTATTGATCACACAAGTAGCTTCTGGGGAAAAAGCTTTTCAGTTAGTTGGCCATATTAAGCAATCTTTTTGAACGAAAGCTATAATTCAGCGGGCACACCGACACCAGGTTCACTCCTGGAACTAAAGCTCGCTCAATGTATTGGCCACATCATATTCTTGGGGCTTAGTAGTAGTATTGTAGTTGCAACTCAGTTCATTAGGTAACAATTAGCTAAAGCTTTAATTGGCCAAAAATTTGTCGGGTCACTCATAGGTTCGAGTTCAAGCACATAGGAATATACTTTTTGGTTTTGCAAAATAGGTTCAGTTTCTGGCTGAAGCAAATCTAGTTTATTGGTCACATCAGGGCTACTTTTCGATAAACAAAAGCTGACTCAGTGTATTCAGTATTAGCAAGATGACACTCTTCCCTATTCTAGCTAATCGGCGGGAACGATGCTCCGGCCGGATTTGCCGTTTTACGCCTTGATTTCAGGGTGGGTAGGTAGGTATGTACCACCCTCGAATCAAGACATGTCTTGATTCCAGTGGGAGACCCCCTCAAATCAGGCGACTGTTTTGATTTCAGGTGGGGTGTTGTAACCGCCATCGTTTCAGCAAACTGCCAGCATGAAGTCTGTGGTGAGTTGGTGGTGACTGGTGTGCTGAAACGAGAGGGGTCTAACACCCACTCCCCCTGAAATCAAGACACCACCGATTTTGTGCTAGTAGTACGCTTAAACGAGGGGGGATGCCCCCCCTGAAATCTAGACATTTACTTGATTTGACGGGGGGTCCCTTACCTGAAATCAAGACATGTCTTGATTCGAAGGGGGTACCCCCCCTTGAAATCAAAGCGTAAACAGGGATATTTCGGCCGGAGCATCGTTCCGGCCGATTAGCTAGAATAGTGAACAGCGTCATACTCTTCCAAAATGGTATTAGCCATATCACGGTCACTTTATTGGCCAAAGCAATTCAAGGTTTTTGGTCACACAGGGTTCTGGCCAAAACTTAAAGTGTTGGACAAAATATCAGGGTTCTTTTCCACCCCTATATTGTGTTACTGTGTTTATATGTAGGTTAAGCCTAAAAATTTAGTAATCCAACTTTAACTTAACTACAAGTACAGTACCTAGCCCTCTACCTACTTGACTAACTTTAATCGGTTGATCTATTGACCGAGCTTTTAAGTCTAGTCGGTTGGCCCTTTTTTGGGGGGTTTGAAATTTGAATTATAGTAGTTGACGTTAAATAAGTCAGCTAATTTTTCAAAATTGAAATTAGGTTACCGCTTGGGCTCAGATCAGACCTCAATTTTGGTCAAATAAAATACTCTATTAGACAAATGAAAGACGTACGGATATACAACTAGGTATATTGTGTTAGTATGGGAAGCGTTGGCAGCGCATTGTGTTCAATTATATACATGATTGCATTCAGCCATAGACCATTCCATTTAACCAAACTGCTTGACTATTGTCTATTGACTGATTGACTCTGTCTGTGAAACTAATTTGCATATTTTCCAGCAAACGCCCCACCCATTGCAAATTGATTGGCTGCTGTGTTATGTACGTACATAGACAGTGTGGCTATTGATTGGCTGAGAATTTATAATTGATTTGCATGACTAGTGGATTGGTTGGCCATTTCCCAAACTGCACGTCAAGCTCCAGACATCCAGGGGGGGCTTGCGCGAAGAATTAAAAACCGTCTGCAGAAACCACACATATACGTACCTCAAATTTAATATTTCGCAAAAAGTTTAAGAAATGCCTAAAACGTTTATAATATAACTTTTTGGTTTTATTTCAGGTTACTTTCATGATTTTGGGCCCCCATTGGCAGAAAAAAAAGAATGTCCTATATTAGGCCTATGATGAGCATAGGCCTTATGGTGGCTCACAGCACTGCTTATGTACTCCTGGTGCCAATTTATCATTCCAAATATTCCGCCTCTAGGCGGAATAAAAATACAAAAATAAACCGGACAAAATCACTCTGCCTGCTGGCTTGGGCATGAAAACGGACAGAGAAACAAAGTCTAAAAAAGTCAATAGATCGCCAGAACTCACAAGTCACCTTTAACTAAATTTAGTCTTGTTTAATTAATTATTTGCTTGTGATAGTTGTGGTTGTGTGTCTTGCAGCATCCAGTTCTTTGGAGTGGATTGGATTACTATAGCAATCTCGAACAGTTGCACTGAGGTGTATAGAATAAATAGATAGTCTTAAAATGCTGTAATGCTGCAGCATTATCAGCTTGACATACAATAGGCAGTATTTCCGATAGGTGTTTTAAGTCACTCTCAGCAAGAATACGGTCTAGGCAAATATTATTAAGCATATATACATAAGAAATGTACAACATTCGATTAATCAAAACGTGGATTTATGCTGCAGATCATTGGCCCATATTGCCCGGTTGAACCAACTTTCGTGGATCGACAGGCAAAATTTTAGTTACACTTGCAGCTAATGCACCGACTTGCGCAGCTTGTAATATATTGTACAGTGCAGCTCTTTATCCAGTCTTTTTGGTTAACATTCTCAGCAATTATTGCACAAAATTTATTCTTTTCTCTAACCGTTTTAATTTTAGAAAGTATAAATTTATTGAAGCTTTATAATAGCTTGAAAAGAACACAAAGTTCTGATGAATGGTGACACCGAAAAGAACCCAAAGCTACGTACTTTTGACGGTGACGAGAAACTTATGCTGTATAAATAACACACCCTTAAAGATACAACCTCATTTTTAAGCATCCTACAAGCCAGACCTGTCATTTTGTCAGTAGGTGTAGAGTTGTTTGCTAATGTGAAGTGCTAAAACGGTGAAAGACGATGCAAAGCTGTTTCATTTGTCACCCACCGCCATGATGTAACGAAATGCACTGCTATTGTACAGCATAGACGCCAGCTTACTTTTACTGCAGCTGCTTTTACTTAGCGGTATTATTGTAGGGTTGTTTCAATTATGGAATTATTTTCAATTTCAATACCATTATCAATTTTTTGCCCAAATATTTTCAATTTCAATACCATTATCAATTTTTTGCCCAATTATTTTCAATTTCAATACCATTATCAATTTTTTGCCCAAATATTTTCAATTTTAATACCATTTCAATTTTTTTCTCGAAATATTTTCAATTCAATTTCAATTTTGCAAATATTTTCAATTTCAATTATTTTTCAATTTTTTAGCGTAACTGCTGAGGCTTTTTTAATAAGTAATATTAGGATAACTGTTTCTCTATAAACACAAAAATGCGCGAAATTACACGCACCGCGCACGCACCACGGTACTTATACTCAAAAGTTATACCAACGATCGCCGAATCGGCGATCCAAAATTTCACAGCCGATTCGATCTGGCCATCTAACCTTACTTAATCAGCGATCCGATTCGATCCACATCACTAGTTATTAGTGATTTTTTAAATTTTATTTTTTATTTTTATTTTTATTTTAAATTATTCACCTGACTTGTTTGTAAAGAAGAAAAACAGTTGATTTCGCTGATGCAAAAATTTTTACTCAAAATAGTCTGCATCAGTTTATCTGAGCTGACAAACGAACTTGAGATGGTCCTTTTCTTAACAAAGTTTTCGGGAAATTTTGATTGGATGCACCTGATCCAAAATTTTTCCGGATACGTAAGCGTGACCGAAACATTATTTTTGTCATTGGTTGCCCAAACATCAAGCTTCATTTTCATACGTTTTTCATACGTCAATGTGTCATGTGGCCCGAGATCTAGCCAATCAAATTTTCAGTTATTCATAATTGCGACTTGATCATAAATGGCTCTTTGCCCCTACAATAACAAAAGTTCAAGCTGATAATAAAGAGACGTACGCTCAATTGAAAATAATAATTGAAATTAGACAATTTCAATATCAATTACGTTTCAATCATGGCTGTTCACCGACACATGCTACATGCACAAAAGGGCATACAGACAAGACTTCGTTCCAGCATCAGACATGCTGTGAAGTCAACCAGCCCAGCATAATTGATATTGAAATTGAAAGTATAGTTTCAATTTCAATTTCAATTAAAATATTTTCAATTTCAATACCATTATCAATTTTTGACCAAATTATTTTCAATTTCAATACCATTATCAATTTTTAGGCTAATTATTTTCAATTTCAATATCAATTAATAATTGATATTGAAATTGAAATTGAAAGTGGGTTTCAATGATTAAATGAAATAATTGAAACAACCCTATATTATTGTAACTGAATGGTTTATAATTGACTTGAGTTTTTTAAAGATATCATATGTTTTTAAAGTGATTTAACCTTTTAAGTTTATTTAGTTTAATTTTTTCTTAGCAGGCAGAATGTCGTTGAATGAGCTTATCTTTTTTTGTAATATTAACAATCTAATTATGTCCTATTCTTACAAATAGTAGGATATATTGACATACGACTGATATTTTTTACGCTACTGCATCATTATTCAGTCTTAAACATTAAAAATTAAATTTTCAATTTGCAGAAAATTAATGTTGCGGAAATCAGCTCTGTGTAAGCAGCTGTAAAAACTGCTATTAATGCAAAAACGATTTCTTTACAAAGTGCTCTACTACTTTTATTAAAACTAAAGTCTGACCAAAAAATGCTGAAACTTTAATGCTTGATTTTTGTGACTACTCGCTGTACTCTTTATGCTGGAAATTCGTTTTTTTTGTAATTTAATTGCGTGTTTTTTTGTCACAGGATCCAGCGTTTTTTTCCGGATTTTAGGTTTGGGCCCGATTACGAAATCACTATCCGTGTACACGGTAATTTTTGATAGCTAAAAACCGCGTGTACGCGCTAACGAACGGTCCTGGTTATTATCCGCGTGTAATGGTTATTATCCGCGTAAATTAATATCGTATGACTGCGGACTCCGGAGTCAGCGTCATCGACTTCAATTTTCAGTCAGTGACTGCAGTCAAACTATTGACGTCACAGGTGAAATGTTACTTCCGGTAGTTTTGATTTTCAATATTTGACTACGGAGCTTAGAGTCAGTGACTTTGGAATCAGCTTCACCTTAGTCATCACTATCACTACATATGCTACATGCATATATACACATGTACAAGCGAAGTTTCTAAGCCTTATAGAAAGTAGCTATAACCAAGAGTACATAATAGCTTCTCACTCTATATAGAAGAAGAGTGAGCCACTCTCCAGCCTGCCTGTGTTCTAGCACAGGCAGATAGATGCGCTGGTCGTTTTCAGGCTACATGTTGACATTCTATGCAACATGTGACTGGCCAATCAGCGCGTAGATTCCGTGCGTAATACACTTTAGTGTATAATCGCTGATGCGTTGATAAGCATTAAGATAGGGATAAAAGCTTAATAACTCATTATTTAATCATAGTCTGCTTGCAAAAACATTAAAAAAGGTTTGTAAATACCTCTAGGAATATTTTGGCAAACTTTCAGCGAAATTGATTGAAAAATGGAGAGTGTCTCACTCTTCTTCTATAATAGAGTGAAACGCTATTATGTACTCTTGCTATAACGAATGTGACGCTGATTCCGCAGTCACTGACTCTGACTGCGGACCCGGATTCTGTTGATAATTATCAAAACTTGCGGACGTAAATTGGACCTCTGACGCCAGTAATTTTTGACTGCAGTCACTGACTGCAAATTGAAGTCAGCCACGCTGATTCCGAAGCAGTTAATTTTGAGCTGTACTGTATGCGTTAATTATCCGTCAGCGTGTTGGTGTAACCGGTTAGCCTAAATGTTTTACACTAAGTATATGTGTAACCGTTTAGCCTTAAACTAAGTACATGTGTAACGGTTCACATGAATACTAACCGTGTAACCGTTCACACATTTACACGTTAGCAAACGTGTAAACGGTTACACGTTAGTAACCGTGCAAACGTTTACACGTTTACTAAACGGTTACACGGTTACTTACTACACGGCAGAGTTCATTTGCGGGCCGGTGACGGGCCGCGGGTTGACCAGTAAAAAAACGAAAATTTTGGCAAAATTTAACGAAAAATAGCCAAAAAGGCTAAAATATGTATAAATAGACAAACACTATGTAACAAAGTAGCTTTTCCCTAAGCCTAGTTTTGAATTACTATTTCAATAAATGTCTAAATTTGCATGTTTGCACGTGAACCATGCCTTGTAGTTCGGTGGGAATACGGGGAAGACCCTATTTTAAAATGTGGTCCCAGGGGACGGAGGAGAATCCTGTCAAGAGTAAAAAACGGGAAAAGTTCCGTCATTAGCAAAATGTCAGACCAAAATTAAAAAAATTCGGTGTGTATTATAATATTTAAGCTATTTTTCTAAATTATGGCGAAAAATTGGAGAAATTGGAGCTTTTTGGCCAAGCAATAAAATAAAAAAAGGTAAATATTTGGTCAGTTTTGTCCGTTTTGAAAGATCGTAGTTGGTGGGGTCAATAGAAAACTCACTATTCTATCTGTTTAGAGTAAACGGTTACACTATCCGCGGTTATAGTTTCTTACCGTGTACACGCTGTAACCGCTAAGGCGCTAAGTGACCACGGATAGTTACCCTTATACACTGTTACACGCATGTACACGGTTAGTACCGTGTAACCGTGCCCAGCACACTTAAAACTCGACAAAATCTACTTTTTGGCTATATTTTTAAATATGCATAGCTAAAAATTTAAAACATACTTAATTTAATTTTAAATTAAAATTTAATTTAATTTATAAAAGCATAAAGCACGTGAACGTTTGAAGTGAAGATTTTGTGACACCTTAACTTTCATTGAAATGGCAATGAACTGTAATAAACATAACTTTTTCATTGTTTAGAATTTCGGCACGTGGTATGAACAGAGTTCCATCTATTTCTTCTGAGCTGACCCTGGGAACAAAGTCTTCAGCAAACACTGATGAAGTCTGTCGTCTCGTAAATGAAGAAGTTACCGTAGACATGACCTCGCCACTTTATGATGACGCAGCTCCGGGCTCTAGAAAAGCGTCTAAAACGCTTCTCGACAGTGATGAAACGCTACTGCGCGATGCAAAAAAGTTGAAGGAAATTGATAAGAAAAAGTATATAGCCGGCGTACGCGCAGCGCAAACAACAGGCAGCCTAGCAACTTGCCAGACCCCTCCAGAGTTGAAACAACATCAGCGTGAATCAAGGACCAGGCACAAACCGCAGTACCATGGGGCCGCTGCAAAAGCATTAACCGCACTGCCGGATCCAGCAAGCAGCAGTCCAGCTATGTCCGGGAATAGACAAACGAGAAAACAACCAAAATCTCGAAGCCCAAAAAAAGCGCGATCAAAAGTTGGTAGCACAGATCTTTTGTCTCCAAATTCTGCTGGATCCCCGCGTTTAATGGAACGCAGCCACAAACATCGTTCAAGAGAAACAGGCAAACCCACAGCAGAGCGCAGTCATCGGCCGACATCAAAAGATACTTCAAAGTTAGTGGAAGAAACCACTCTTGTTACAAGACAAAGCTCGCCTGTTAAGAAGATCGACCACGACTCTCCTGTCAGAAAATTAGAGCAAACATCGCCATCTAAAGACAAGTTTTTGAACAGAAGGGAAGAAATTCCACGACGAAAAAAACAACTAAAGAAACATCCTGAGCGGCAAAAAGTTCGTCACCGAACTGCGGATGAGACTACAAGCCGTTCGCTGGAAGTTATTGACAATAGTCCTCACTTTTACTTAGCCGGGCGCGAAAAAGTGAAGAGTTCGCCCGCTTTAGATAAAAGTGCTGTATCAACGTCAAGAAGAAGACACGAACGGATGCGCGCGGCAAAATCTGAACATTTGTTGAGTTTACCGCCGGGGCCTGACAGTGACACATCTAGTGTAGCCTCTGTCGGACCAGCACCGGAAAGTGTGAGGAGTCGACGGCATACGGTAGCGGAATTACAACGATCGGGAAAAACAATGGTGAAATTGAAAGCATTTCCTGCAAAATTTAAAAAACTGACTCCCAATGTTTCCCAGTTAAAAAGCAAAGCATTGTGGCACCAAAAATGCTGGCCAGATTGCTGTAAAAATTGTTGTTCTAGAAAGTCTGATGAAGAGCCAACAGAAGAAAAAGTACGTTTCAGCGAAAGCACATAACAGAAAGAATAATTACTTACCATTATGTATAAAGGTTATATGTACATCAATTAGGTATTTATTAATAATATGCTTGCGGGATAGTTCCGGTTGAATTTTTTAAGATTCACGACGGGATAGTTTGCATACAATATCCCTCCGCTAATAGCTAAGTTGACGGCTAAAAGTTTGGACGCGTTTAGTGTGTTCAGTATGAAATGAACAGCAGTGCTTTAGACTAGACAACGACGGTAGCCCATTCCGCTAAGTTCCGATAATTTGTGATAGTGCAAGTGCAATTAAATTGGTAGTTTTAGAACTACCGTGGGAAGGAAAGGATTGTAGAGAATTAACATGATTTCTGTTTAATTAACTTTTTTTATTATTATGTAAGTAATGTGGATTATTATAGAGTCGGAGTGCTTTTGGGAATTCCCAGATTGTGTGGGCGGGACTGACGCGACTGTATCACAAAATCAAATCAATAGTTCCAGTTCTCCTGCTTGCGCTGTATTCTGTGGCATCTGCTGGAATAATTTATGCTGTGGAACACAATTTGTCGCGAGATGTTTACTTCCATTTGAATCAAGTTAATGAATCGTGTTTGGGCCATTTTGATGAATTTTGGGCAGCACTGTTTTATGTCAATACTTTGTATACAACTATTGGTAAGAAGTGTTATACGTATTATTAGTAAGAAATTATGATACTTGATGAGTTTATTTTCTGAATTGTTTAAACATGTTACTGTAACTAGTGATAACATGTTTATATATACTGCTTGTATTATTAGTATCAATAGTTGTCTAAAATTAGTTATATCATATCTGTCTTATAACAGTGCAATAACTAATGTCAACAACCAAATGCACGCTGCTAGATTCACAAGGTGCATTATAGTCTAGTGATTGCACTGCTGTAGGCGTGCATCTCAGTTAATGATATATCACACTGTATATTTATTTCAAAACAGTTATAATAAAATCGCCAGTAGGCCACAACGGGTTGCCGACCGGTAAAGGACCCTCTATTCTAGGCAGAGGACCCTTTATTCTAGGCGGAGGACCCTCCATTTTAGGCAAAATATTGTATATTTTTGGCAAAAGACCCGATATTTATGTTCAGAGACCCTAATTGCCCACATAAACCCCAAAATCTCAATTTTGAAAATTTCACCTTTTAGTACCCTGAATAGGCTGATCCAGGATGGTCCTAGGCAAAAATATATCTTGGATTCGTGTTCAGGGGCTCAAATTACCTCTAAAACACCAAAATTTCAATTTCGGAAATTTGACCCCTAAGGGCCCACTAGGGGGGGTACCCTGGGGGGCCGTAGGGGGGTCCAAAAGGGTCCTAGGCAAAAATAAACCTTTGATTCGTGTTCCGGGGCTAAAATTACCCCCAGGGACACGAAAATCCCAAATTCAAAATTTTTACCCCTGAGGACCCCCTATGGGGGGTACCATTGGGGGGTCATAGGGCGGTCCAGTCCTGGATAAAAAATAACCCCAAATTAGTGTTTAGGGGCCAAAACTACCCCTAGAGACCAGTTTTTGTCAAAATTCTTGAAAAAATTTTCAAGTTCACAAGGGTCCCCCCTTCTGTTTCATCGTTTTCGGGGGTCACGTAACCCGGCCCCCGTGGGGTCAGGGGGTCACCAACGTGGAGGGCACAACTACTCATAGGGAGGGTCCCCCCGCCAAAGTTTGGGACCAATCCCCACAGTACCTAACTCCTGAGAAAAACGAGTAACAAACTTTTGATCACAGGAAAAAAAACAACAAAAACAAAAACAGGAATATGAATACAATGGGTTGCACCCCTGCTTCGCTGGGGGTCGGCAACCTAATAAGCACGTTAAATCACTTTGCAGTGTGTACTCAACAACCACCGGCACAGACACGTGACGCCCGAGTGCATAAATTTGTTTGCTGCGCGCAATCGTTCATGCACTTAGCGCTGTTCGCACTCGTTCATGCATTTGACGTTTCACGTAACAGTTTTTATAAATTACTGATGCACTCAACATCGTGTTATAACCTACAATAATTGTGAAAAACAGTTAGTCCCTTGGATGCAATACTTAGTAGCGCCAGATTCAGTTAAAAGTACCGCCTGAATAAAAAATAGTTCTGAATAAACAGATCCACTTAAACACTTAAACCAACCAAAATCGCAATTGAACAAATAATTTTAAAAAATTTAATAATCAGTTCAGCTTAGTTCAATGTTCAACTACCAGAGGCTTTGCGTGCATGCTTAAATATGATGAAGTATATGACACAATTAGGGTCGATTGCAGCCGTATGATTGTTCAGCCGGTAAAATAACGAAATAATAATGCCACTAATAGTGTAAAGAATCAACTGGTGTGATTGTTTTGCAAATTTGCGACTTAACGGACGTACGGCCGCAAGTGGAAATCAGCCATTAATCTTTGGTGTTGACCATTTTTTGTTGTAGGTTATGGGAATATCTATGCTTGCACAAACTTTGGTCGATTGCTTAGCATTTTCATTGCGTTATTTGGAATACCATTGGTATTTATTGTACTGGACACTCTCGGTCGTTGGCTCACAAAGGCGGTTGCATATTTATGGTTAAAAGCTAAAATCCTTGCTTATAAACTAATCTACCATTGTAAGAAGAAAAACCTATCATATGACCCTGAAGAAAAAGCCGTGCACCTGCCCGTTTTTGTTGGCATTGCCTTAACCTTAGCATGGATTATTCTTTGTACGGTATTTTTTGTTGCCACAGAGGATTTAAACTATTTTCAAGCATTTTATTTTACTCTGATTTCATTGACTACAGTTGGTTTGGGGGACATCGCGCCAACTCATTTGCAAATGACCATTCTAAACTTTGCAACAGTTATCGTCGGATTGTCTCTGGTTTCCATGAGTATCAAAATTGTGCAAGATAATATTGAGAATTTGTTCCAACAAATGGCCATCGAAATACAAGCACAAGCTTTGGAGCAGACTGACTCAGAGGACGAATTGAATGTTCCAAAAGGTTTTGGAGCCACAAAACCAAAGGAAGACCCAAAATGTAGGTTAGACAAACAGGTAATAATTAGCGGCTTGCCATAACGTCATTCATGACAAGGCTCGTTTTATTTGCACGATGAATTTAAAACTAAAAGTCGGACAAAAATATATGCGCCATTTACTTATTTCAGTGGCATGACTTCTGCGACTACTTGCTCTACTCTTAATAGTCAAAATCTATTCTTTTCGTAACAAAATCACATGTTTAGTTTCTTCAAGTAATGCAACTATTGTTTGTCAGACTTTACTAAGCTGCAGTTGTCGTAACTTTCTTCACTGTTGCATGTCTTTCAATTTTTAGTGTTTTCTAACATTATTAATTTTTAGTTTTGTGTTTTAGCAAAATATTTGCTGGCACTGATGTCTGAGCGACGACAAAATCAACTAGAAGAAATATATCAGAAAAAGGCCCGTTGCCGGCACAAGCGTGTTCAAGTGACGCCAAAAGTTGACTCAAAAGCCATTGGAACATCAAAAGGTTTCATGATGGAATCAAAATCAGTGCTAGCATTACCGTCTACAGCCAACAAGGAAATACAAGTCTCTTTTGGACGTCGAGTGGACTCCTTCGACATAGACTCTGGCAGCGTTACGGACGACCATCCCGTGAAACCACGCAATGCTAGTCGAACGGAACAAGCAGACGAATCCAGTGGAAGCCAGTCGGACATCGAAAGCGGACTAAGCGGAGAAGTTAGAAGCTCCGAAAGCTCTTTGTCGCAGCCTGAAATGTCTGCATCCAATATTCACTACTCAGCCGACGACGATTGTGAGGGGATTTTAGATGAAGAAACTGAACATTCATCTATAGAATATGTAGAGTCGGATAACCTCGAACAGCAATTGTAGCATTTCATTTTATTGTTGATAAATTGGTTGCTTTGAATTTGCTATTACGATTTGGTCTAGTAATGGTAATATTGTAATTTTTGGTAGTTTTATTCATCCAACAGTAGCTATTGTAGAAAACGTATACTGAGTACGAGTTCTGGCTTTATAATGTTTAATAAATTTTAGTAAGTCTGGATCTTTTGTGTTTATTCATTGGCAAATTTGCTGCCGCTGCTTATGTAAATCGAGTTTTACAAAAAGACATTATGTAACTAGTGCCCAGCTAGATGCCTAGACATGATGCCCAGCTAGTCTGAGCTGCATGTAGTGTTCTTTGTGTGGAACGGTTACTGCGAGTAGTCGTTAGTCATATCAGAAGTTTGCGACCAAGTTTGTTGCTAGTTAGTCAAGCAACTCTCTGAATGCCTCGAGCGCTCAGAAAACGTAAGGTCAACGCGGGGGTAGCGGCCGTTTTGGGGCGTCGCACGGAAGATCCACCAACACAACCTCCAGCAATACCAGCAACCAACACGCGGCGGGCTCGCAGTCGAGTGCGGAAAGTTCCTCGAATTTCAACAAAAGACCCACCCGCAGCAGTTGGTTCCTCACCGCAACCTTTAGCTTATGTAAATAGAGTTTTACAAAAAATATTTAATGATTGGCTTAGCTTTCAGACTCCGTGAGGTAATTTCTGCATAAAAATATTATTATAAAAGCCGGTATTTTTCCTGTTGGGCCACAGCCCAACAGGTTTTTAATTTTGATTCTGGTATCTTAACACACTGCTAGCGTTAAAGTGCTCATGTGCGGGGTGTGTTTTACACGTATTCTACCGTACATTTGCATCTGTCACTATCAAATGCCTTGTATTCTCACTTGTCTTCTTACATTAAATGTTCAAGCATGGTAGGCGCAAAAGCAAAAAGCAGCAAATTCATGCAAAATTTATGGAGTTCTTATCCATTTCTACGACTAGCCTTGCGGTCTGCACCAGTAGCAGTAATTTTTAGTGCAAATTATATTTGGTCGAATCTAAATCACTTGGAAGAAATTGCTTCAAAGGAAGTTAAACCTGTCGCTACCCACCTATTTATTTTTACGTTCGGAATGGTTTTATGGCATTATAATCGATTCATGTTTATAGCCCGTATTTGTCCGTTCAGCCAACAAAATTACGAAATAATGGCCACTAATAGTGTATTCAAACTGTGGCTAAGTGACTATTCAAATTAATTCTAAGTATAAATAGATTGTCCCGACCATAGATGCACATAGGGGGGGTAAAGGGGGTATCCACCCTTCCCTGAGGGGGATCGGCACCCCCCCCTCAGACATCCGGCACTCCCCCCTCAACCCCCCACCCCCCTCTGATGGCCGAGAAAGTGCCCAAAAAATGAGTAAAAAGTTGAAAAATTGCAAAATATTTTCGCGTGCGGCGAAAAATGTACCCCAAAAATGAGTTGAAAATCGAAAAATTCTGAAAAATTTTCGGCTGTCGCCGAAAAATGGCCAGAACTAGGGACCACCCCCCTTCCGCCAGGGGCCGGGCACCCCCCCTCGCCGATTAACCCCGTGCATCCCTGGTCCCAACCACCCGAGGACTTGGTTCTTTACGACAAAGGTCGCAATTTTTGGTAACGAAGTACCAGTAGGAGTAGGAGTATATACCACCATGTCCGACTTGACAGAAAAGTTTACAGTTGGTCGTACTGTAGGACCAGCTGTAAACTTTTTTGTCAAGTCGTACATGCAAGAATAACACAATTTTACAATTTGCAATAACTCATAAACGTGCAAAAATCGGTGAATACTTAAAGCCCAAAATACCTTTGACCTTTTTTTGGGAGAGTTAGTTAAAAGTTTAAGACATATATTGCAAAATTTTTGACCAATTCACAGCCAGAGGCGCCCTGCACAGAAATATTTGACACTTTTTTGTCAGGTTTAGACGTAACCGTGAGATTCTGGAGAAGGCAACCTAAATCAGGCACCGTTTATTAGATAGCCGCATACAAAACAGCCCTTTTAAATCGTACCGCAAAATTGCTTCCTACCTGTTGTTAACAAACATCAAAATACTCAAACCCACGTCCTAGTTTTCGACACAAAAAGTGTCACTCAATAATTAAATTTTGATTAGTGCTCTTGAAATAAAAAAAACACCTATACTAAATATAAAACACCGAATTAGCCATTTATGGTGCTACAGTAACCCACGAAATCAACACCCATAGTAAGAACAACAAAAGTTGGCTAGCTGGCCGCCTGGGCCAGCTTACACACAAAACACAATCACACACCACACTAGGTTTACACCGTAACACACACACACATTTGCCCAAGCGAATACACGTAAGACGTGTAACTCGCTAGGGCAAATCAAATGTAAGGTCCTGTCGCTACTGTGGTGTGAGCGCCTACTCAACTTTCTTAACCTTCTTGGGTATCATTCTGCATAAAATTAATGAAACATTAATGAATTAATAATGATATTTGTGCTTTTTTTACATCGTCGACCAGAACCCAATCCAAATTTTAAAAAGAATTTTAAATTTTTTTTAGTTTCCTGAGGAATCGTATACGTAGTAAAAAGTACAAAAATTTTCAATAAACTGGCCAATAGCACAAAAAGCGCCTAAATAGCGCAAATAGTATATACCCTCAGGTGCTATAAGCACTATCGAATAAAATAAAAAATTTTAACTAAATCAAAATAGCGCCTCAGAAAAAATAGCACCCCACCTCAAAATAGCACCACTATTATAGCACTTCGTTCTGGAACCGATTCGGAAATGTGGTATATTTGTGAAAAAGCGCTATTTTTCGAAGCGCTATAGCCGCTATTTTAGGTGCTACATATAGCACTTATAGCGTATATAGCATTTTGATAGCTGTGTACGCTTACACGCGACATCTACCGACTAAAGGGACTTAGCTATGAATGCTAATGTTGTGTCTATATTAAATCCGTTTAGTCCAGTAGTTGTTTAGGAACGGGTTCGGACTAAAATTAGGCAGCTGATTTATTTAAGGGGGTAGTGTTGCGAAAGCAGTCGATTTTGCGTAACTGTAAAACATTTTTAGAAAAAGATAAGACATCGTTCTTTATATATTTTGAAAATATATGTCGAGGCAAGTATTTTCGCCAAGTTTCATCAAAATTGATGCAGTATACTGTTTGCAGTGAGGTCGCAAATTCGGAAAAATGACGTTTTAAAAACCTATTCACATTCGATTTTTTCGTCACAATTATCAACTTATTTGTTTAGTTTGTTTACATAGACTAAAAGGAAATATGTTGTAGTTTATGCACACAAAATTTAGTGCAAATTGCTTGAGTGGTTGCGGAGTAATACCTGTTTGAACTGTGAAACTGTGCGTAAGCAGTGAAGTACTCACAGCAATAATGATAAATTGTGAAAAATTTAGACGCTTATTTTAAAATCAAAAGAAAAACGAACCTTTATTTTTCATTTTTCTTATTTGTGGCAAAAAACCGTGCGTCGACACGTTATGTGTGCTTCACAAGCTGGCCAATCTGATATCTGGCTGAATTAGTTGAATTATCATGTCCTTATTGTGTAATGTCTGGCTTACAATCGGTGATTGGTTCAAGATATTGGCAGATATTGGTAGTCTACTGTCTGGCAGTACTTATTTAACACAGTATAGAATTGGACTAGTTTCTCAGTGAACGTACAAGTTCAAAGCAAAAAGATCTCTTTGCTTTGAAAAAAACTGCTTTCGCGACACTACCCCCTTAAATTCGCTTAATTCGTTATTTTGTTTCTAAACCGCGGACTAGAATAAGTCCAGCCCAATTAAACCAGTAGAAGAATGAGCCCTTAAATATTCGCTTATAAGTTTATAACACTGACAAATTACTTGCACCCAATTGTATGTAATTGCCAACTGTAAGAAAACTGCAGTGTGAATTCCAGTCTATATTAGGTAACCGTTAAAACTAATTTTAACACAAATGAAACTAATATAGACATAGAAGTTCTCATAAATTGTGCCCATTAATTATTAATTATATTTTTAACTACATCATATAACCACCTCATATACTCCGCTAGCAGAACTGAACAACGTCCAATTAAAGTGAAAACTGAGTTGCTGCTATTCTCAGCATATCTAGTTAGTTCAATATAGATGGATGAAATTTTATCCAACAGCAGATGTTTCCCTGAAAGTATTTCCTCAACATTGTTTTCAGCTTCATGAGAACTGTTTTGTCTGTTTTTTGAATCGCTAAATGCCCCAATCAAGTGCGTGCCTATTTATTTAGAGCCTGACACGCACTAGGAAAATTTACTTAGAGTTACTGTGAAGTTTATCATTTTCGAGATATTATGTACATACTAGTTTCCTTCGTTATATAGGATTTGAAGTAACTTTTCTTGACATACATAAAAGTGTGCAACGATAAAAGAATATTCTTGTTTTTTAAAAGTACTTGATTAACAATTTTCTGACTCTCAGAAATGCATACGTTGAATGTTCATTATAAATTTTTTTTAAATTTTTGGAAGTATAGAAAGGAAAAAAACAATATCACAAAAAAGACGATTTATACTTCAGCAATGTCAGCAGCCCATTCCGAACAATATTTTAAATATAATCCAAGTTTTTTCTGCCAAAAGAAGGCTTGTCTTTTTTCACTTTTACGCCCGATTTCTTGTCATTCAGTTGACTTTTGCTAAACTTTCAGTCACAGTTTTGCCAGTTTGGCTGAAGTAAGATTTCAACAATGTACGTTTTAGTCTAACTGTTTGTTAATTAATGTTTGTTGGGTATGTGAAAGTTTCATCGGCTCATTTTAAATGAAAGAACTTCCTTGAATTAGTTCAAAAACTGTTGTCAACTACTTTGGCTATCCATCAATCATTCTATATTCAGTTTCTTATTTACTAAAACTCGAATTTCTGAACTCTGAAAGAAAACAGGTGGCGTGATTTTTGTGACGACTTTGTGTCGGTGTACATACTCTTGGTGCCTGAAATTTGTTTTTTTATAATATAATCTTTTTGTCTCATTTTTGGTCAGACTTATGTTTCAATCGTATTTAAGCTGAAAATTACTTTTTTACAGGTTACTTTCGTAACAAATAATGTTACAGTTATAATGCGTCGTAAATTGATAGTGCTTCTAAGAGAAAAAATAATATCTGTCTCAAATTAAATTGCCAATATTTTAGTAACTGCAAATTAATGCTAGTTTTGGTTGGCTGAAAGTGTACGAACAAGACGAATATGAAGCGACAAAGGGTTGTTTGCTGTTAAAGCAGACCAAGATTGTACAAAATATCACGCTTCTAGATGAAAAAGAGTCAGTTACTCTAAACTTGCCAGTATTAGTTAACAGAGCACTCACCAAAGCACTTTATACGATATTAGTTTCAGTTTAGACTCTGTTGATGGTAAAGGGTGTACTTACTTTGGCAAATTCATTAATTTAAACGACAAACCACGATTGTTAAACCTCAGTTCTGGACCTTTGATTTTTTAATGTAGCTAGGTGAACGTGAAAGCTTTTACAATTAACCTACGACGTTTCCTGCTACCAGTTTTTAAAGGCAACTCGGAATACACTATGTACCAAACAACCTTTGCAGTGATTGATGCCTTGAGGCTGCTTTTTCAATGTTTGCCATATAAAATTTTATTAATTTCCAATTTCGGCTTAGGCTTAGGTTTAGTTTGTTTAAGACAAGGCTAAATTTTTCACAATTTAGCATTACTTATTTAATTTGCCGCTAGATAATAATTCAAAATTTTATGTTATACAGTGGCCTTGCAGTTTTTAGTCCTTAGATTATTTCTGCTAGTCACAGTTCGGTCCCTAAAGTATTGTCCAAAGTTTTGTTAAAAGTTGGCTTTGAAAAGTACCGACTAAATTTGTTTCAAAAAGGTTGCATTTATTTAAGCAACTTCTTTTCATAAAAAATAAGTATATTAAGTATATTTACGAGGTAATGCTGAACAATCAAATGACGCCTAGATTTAGTTTTTAGTAGTTTTTCATGGTTTTTATACCATCTAATCATTTTCCCCAATGCTTCAATGAAAACGGCTAATATTGCCGTTATTTGCCGGTATTAATCTTGCTAATATTTTTGAAACTTCAATCAACACAGTAACTTCAAAAGCTACTTGTATTCCGTTTCCTAGAAATATGTTTCTGTTGTAAAAGCTTTGATTTTAATAACATCATCTTGAAGCTTACATCTACTTCAACTTGATTACATTTGTCTGCGTCATTTCCTTTGTAATGGCATGTCTAAGTAAACAGAGTTTTTTAAGGTTCGCAAACTTCGATGGACCGAGAACCCTGCAAAAACGCATATCTGGGTACTTTTCAATTGGTTTTCTACTGCTTGTTAGCGGATACATGCTTTCGTAAATTGACTTGGAAATAGTTTTCATAAAGAATTTTTAGTAGCAAAAACTCATGCTTGCGTGAAGTAGCTGGAAGCGCAAACTTAAAGGAAATTGGTATAAAAAGTTTCTGCTTAAACCTAGACCTGAGCCTAAGCCTAACTCATAACGGAGTCACATGTCTGTCTGGGTGTATGAGATTCGAAGAATTTAAGTGAACAAGCAATTTTCAGTAATTTTCTGTATTTTTTCAGTAATTTTTTGGCATTAAAATTTAGTACTTATACTGGCCCTGCCGCTTAAAGTTGACGCTATTGTAGGCTAAAATCAGTCATAAGCATACAATGCAAGCAATACAAGCAACAATATGTACAAGCATACAGTATCTAAGCATACATACATACAAGGCGAAATTTTAGGCTCACTTTTATTTAAAATTTAGTGGTCGTCTTGAAGGAGTTTTTGACGTCAGCATATATTTTGTATCATTATTTCTGACTCGTTCATGGTTTTTCCATTAATAATAAAATATGCCATCAGATGCTGAAAAGGCTGTCGGCAGTTGAATCGTAAGAAATTTTGATTGCGTTTTTGAAAGCCTCTCATACTGAATTCTCCATTGCTTTTCATCATTAAAGCTGAGGGTTTATATCATGTGTTATAGTCTTATTTGTATAAAAGCTCCTGTGCTACAGCACCTAATAGGTATGTCTAATAACAGTAGGTATTAAGCGCTTTTATTAAGCTTACCTACCTACTGTACTGTGCTTTTCAGTCTAAAGTGTCAAGAGGTTCGTCACTTGTTGGCTTAAATTTACAATAGGTGTTAGCCATTAGTCTCAATTTCCATCAATGTACAAATTCATTTTTTATTTATTGAAGGAATAATTAAATTCAAAATTTATCAATAACGTTATCATTACCTAAAGAATGAAAGCAGAGCAGTTACATATATAGTTTACAAGAATTGTGCATTCGCAAAAAGTAAGACGCAAACATAAATAGTAAGTAACTTGCATAAAAGAAGTAATTATGAGACTTTAACTCACATTGCCTATTTTGTCTATTTATTTACGTACTAGTGTGAACCTTCTCTTTGAATACAAACGAAACGCAAGGAGACTGCTTAAAAATGAGGCTTAGTCCAGTGAAAGTTTTGTACTGAGTCAAGGCATGCCCTTCAGCAAGAGTTGAAGAGTTTCATATATCCTTATTATCTACTGTCGCTTTTGCTAGTTATATAGATACAGATAGTCTAAGGCTATTTAAAAAATAAATTTAATAAATGTCGCCACAGCTCACACGTTTTTCTCACATTCGTTGTTAACCAACCTTAACACTGTTTTGCTGAATTGAAGTAGGAAGTATTTTCTAGTTCTACTACCAGCCTGAGAGCGACTTTTCGTACAAATTTGCTGATTTAGTGCAATAGGATGCAACTCTGCGCCAGCCCTAAGCTGTAGTAATAAGTTCTAAGTGTGGAAGCTTTGATTATTGTATTACTGTATCATGGTTACTAATTAGTTATAGTCAGTCATCCGACTAAGCCCTCCGCCCTCCACCGTGTGGCGTCTGAACCTTTCACTGTGCTATTTGTGAATATTTGTTTTGAATTAATAAATGGTAGGAAGAGAGGCGTCAACCCTTGGGTTACCCTCGGGAGTGCGGGTAACGTAGAAGGCCTCAAGTAGCCGTGCTCTTGTGTCGGGCAGGTGGACTCTCATTCCTGCCCACTCTCTGCGTGTGTTATGCAGTTGGTTAGAGCTGGCGATAGAGTTAAAAAACCTTAATTTAAATTTAAAGGACAAGGCAAAAACCAAAAATGAAAAAAGTATCCTGAAGGCTGATGTATGACATTCGGCTATATTAACTCGGGCAAGAATCACCCTCGTTTGTATGTATTAACAAAAATTTCGGATAAACTTCTGGTCACATATAAGTGCTCCATTGTATGTATTCAAATGAAAAGTGAATCGGAGAACTTAAAATTTTCAATTATACAAACGACAGAATATTAACCCTTTGATGCGCACTGTGACCCTCAGGTACCCCACGTGGTGGATGCCCAGTCTGGGGCTATAAAGCTTGGTTAGCTTATTCTACCGTATTACCTCGAATAAAGCCCCTGTCTTGAATAAATCCCCTGTCTCGAATAAAGCCCCCGTCAAGCCACTCACGAAATTATAAAGCCCCCGCCTTGAATAAAACCCCCGGGGGCTTTATTCAAAACGTCCTTGAATAAAGCCCCCGGGGGTTTTAATTAAATCGTTCTCAAATAAAGCCCCCCGTAACACAGACTGTGATACGTACGCGGGCGCACTTGCGTATGTCGTTGCATGTTGCCATGTTGGCTAGTGGTTAGTGATTAATTATTACTGCGCGCCGGCCGTTATTGCTATTGTAAATACTGTAACTATACAGTTATAACACTGTTGTGTTTCCGACCCCCACAAAATAGGGGTGTAACCCATTGTATTCATTTTTCCTGTTTCTAATTTTTCTTGTTAGCACAAAAAGGGCGACGATTTTCAAGGGTATTACAGACGTTGTTATATATACCTAAGGTTAGGTGGATAAGGTAAGGTTCAGAGATCGAACCAGGTCACTAAATCGTGACCCGATGACCCGGTGACCCGGTTTTCAACAGGCCGCTATTAAATAATAAAACGCTAAAAGGAAACTAAAAGGTTTCACCTCAGAAAATATTAGTATTTTTCTTATGAAAGATGAACACAAAATGAAATCGAAATAGGGGTTGTATATTTTTCGATACTGGGTTAGCTGCTTTTATAGCTTTTTTCTTTTACTTTTTAGCTTTCGATGGTCGCTCACATACCTACAGTATTGTGTGTAGAAAAGTTCGACGAAGTATTAGGCGTACGACGAGCTTTATCCTTCGCGAAAAGTGACGAACGGCGGCCGGAAAGTGACGAACAAAAATTTTTTACTTTTTTACATTGAGAATGTGTTTTGGAGCACTTTTTAAAAAAAATTTGTCTGTTACTTTCCGGCCAACCTTGGTCACTTTTCGCGAAGGATGAAGCTTGTCATACGCCGACGAGCAGGAAACTTTTTGCACAGTACTGTAGAAATTTGACAGTCAAAATTGAAAATTTGATTGAACCTTTACCTTCAATTTTTCGGCCTGCAGATGTGCTACCTAAATGGTTAGGTGGTGAAGTCGTGTAGCCCTAGTGGTTGCGGACTGGGTTAGTCGGGTTTATGCACCGCCACTATTGCTGTGATAGAGTTCTATGGTGACCAATGCTAATGTATGTCACTTTCCTGGTCTGGGGCGCAGTGCAAAGAGCTAACTCTTTTAAAAAACGGGGAAGGTTTATACCGCCTAGGTGAAATTACCCCTTCTGTCTCTTGGTTCAGGCCACTACCGGATCTTATACGGACAGTTTTTCCCAGTGGTGCCGTGTGTGTGGCTGCGACCATGCCAGGAACTACCTTGATACATACCCGGGGAGTACCGTGCCCATCGGGTTGAAAGGCTACAAGGAGTAGTCGCTAGCGGAAATCCTTGCGTTTGTGGAGCCGAAGAGGGGGCATCGACGCCGCTAGTTTTGAAAATTCACCCCCGAGTCCATGCTGCATGGAAGCATCTCAAACAATTTTTGGTTTTGGCGAAGAATCGTCTGCTGGATTTATGGGATTTGAACCCGATGAACTTGCAATCACAGAAGCGGCGCTTGCCGTTCACGGAAACTGTGCTGACAGCCAGCCTACCTTGCTGCAATCAATTTCAATATGGTTTAGTAATATCCGAGGGTTTCATTCAATGTTTGATCCGCTCAAGCACGCCGTAGCTGCTGCGAGTAAACCACCGGATATTTGGCATTGAACGAAACATTCGTGAACCCAAGATCTGCCACCAGCGATGCGTTTTGTCTGAAGGGGTACAGTGCAGAACGACGCGACAGGCGCGGCCATGGCGGAGGCATTGTCCTCTACATAAGAGATGGAATGCCTGCTACAGTTATCAGTTATGCTTCAGGCAGCGAATATTTATGGGTCAAGCTTCGTACATGCTAGAATACACATATGCTTGCATTCTGCTACCGACCCCCTGGTAACTGTACTGTTATGTTTGATCTGCTGGACCAATATATAAATCGACTTGCCCTGCAATATCCTGGATACCACTTCTCAGTATTTGGTGATTTGAACGCACATAATGTTGCCTGGTTGCGCCACAGTAATGGCACAAATCCAGCTGGCCTCCGATGTCGCACATTTGCGTCTACTAACAACATGAACCAAATTGTCTCGGAACCTACCAGGCTCAGTGACTCGCCTGCCACGCTTGATCTTTTCCTGACTAAATCTGAAGACTTTTCATTCCTCAAATGCTCAGAGCCCATTGGTACGTCTGACCACTGTCTAGTAGAAATAACTCTGACAGAAAGTTATCATCCGTCTACCGGTCAGTCTAAATCGATACGAGACTTTAATAACGCCGATTGGCAAGCTGTGAGAATATTTCTGGCTGATAACCTGCCCGGCTACAGTATTTCATGCCCAAATGCTGCTTGGAAACATATTCATGACATCATCCTGATTGCCATCGAGCTATTTGTACTATCGAAATCAGGAAAAGTTTTACGTGGCAAAGGCTTTTTTGATTCTGAACTGTATGCCTTGCTTAAGCGAAACAGCGGGCTTGGAACCTCACCGTGGTATTATGCCTGAGCGATGGCGCCATTTTTGCACAAACTTTCAACTTTGAGTGCTTATAACTAAAAAACGTGGGTCCTAGACCCTTAATCAATGATGTTTTGTTCACCATTAAATTCTCTATCGAATGGTGGCTTTGCGAGCTCTCTACGACGCACTTAGCTCGAGCAATGGTCAAAAAACTAGAAGGTGTCAAAGTCTCACTGCCTATAGAGAGAACCTCTGGGCGTCAAAGGGTTAATTAATAATTACTTTATTCCAGATACAAAAACTGTATTTCAGAAAATTAGACTGATACTTCTTATTTCTTGATTTTAATTCTGTCTATAAGGCACCTGGCCTTAGTCACAGATCTATATCGTGCAAAAATTCACAAAATAATTTGGTATTAAATGATGACGAGTTTAACTAGAACGAGTTGAATTGAGTCTGTTTTCAGCTGCCTTCATTTCCAGTGCATTTTGGGGTTTGCGTGACTTGGTATGTAGGTAGGCTCGTAATTCAGACACTTGTATGATTAGCTGCATAACGTGCAGAGTTTTCTAATAAATATCATGCTTTTGCAAATATTACTAAGGTATAGTTACACTTACA
Source organism: Trissonchulus sp. WLG1_4 (assembly GCA_030248245.1). NCBI lineage: Eukaryota > Metazoa > Nematoda > Enoplea > Enoplida > Ironidae > Trissonchulus > Trissonchulus sp. WLG1_4. Next base: position 26,889 of record JASANF010011670.1, on the reverse strand, counting down.
CTTAATGACATTTCTTCTTGTGCATTAACTAGATTGGCTACATACCTTATTCTTGAGGTACGCTTTGCTTGCTTGTGTATGAAATGAATTTAACAAATTGACTTGACTTTGAACTTGAACCAAGATTTTTCTCAACATAGTCTGTTCTCATGTCATACATATAATTTCGCTAGAAATTAAAACAAATCTGTCCGAAGATGTAAGTTTTTATGATCCTAAATTACACACAATTATAATTTATGAGATCTTGAATACATACATGTTGTATATTTATATATAAAAGGCACATTTGACATTCCAGTCCACCCACACCCGGGTTCATATTCATCTTTGTCCTTGCTGATAAATTCCAAAAAGATTTCACAAACATTGTAAAGTTATTTTTATATTCACACTCTTTACTATTATGTACTCTTGGTCAAGGGGAGCGGAAGGCGCGGTTATCAGTTGCTTCAAATTAAAAAAAAACTAGTCTAGGGAAGTATACCCTTGTATCAAGCTAAAACGTTCAAGAAACAAGCGAGATATACTAACAGAACAGCAAACCTCTAGATAACTTTAATCTCGCAGCTTCAGTAATTTTTACGGTTTTTAGGCTTCATATGCCGGAATTTATTAAACTTGGCAGTTTTGACAGCCTATAACGGTGTTTTTTATGAAAATAATAGTACATAATGGAACCTATAAGTCCATGAGTACATTGCGCAACCACATGTTCGGTATTCACTTTGACTTGTATTTTTTTCTGCCAGTAACAATCTGCATCAACATTTTCACGTTAGGCAACAATATTTTTAAAATGTAAATTTGTTTCTGTTTTTAACCATTGTTTTAATATTGTTTGTTTTATTATATATGGTGCTGTGTTAAATTTAAATACTTTGTTAAAATAATAAAAAATTCTTGTTGAAAAATAAAATGTGCATAAAGAAGCTCTATATCATAAAATAATGCCCCATAATTTGGTTTTATTTATTTTCAGCCTGACGCTTTACCGTCAATTATTTTGATTCATTCCATCATGTGAACAGGAAACAGTCTGTTTTAAAAACTGTCCGTCAAGAATTCATTTGCGGCATTTTTTACGGAGAAAAACTGCTAAGCTCTAAAGGCTGACCGACAGTTCGAAGCAAAACTGACTTGCCTCGTCAATTTTTAGCTGGCATAGTCTTTTTCTGCATTCTCTTATGCACTAGTTCTTACAGCCACGGACAAATTGTTGCTATGAACACAACCGCAGTGGAAAGTGACGAACCTCTGTTGCCTGCTGAAACACAATGGGCTAATAAGCCAGCACAAGAATTTGAGCAATGTAATGTTTCTTTTTAAATCTTAAATGTCCCTCGTTATGCTAAGTTCTTCATTTGAGTTTCATCACTGTGATTAATAGTACAGATAGATTTATTTACATAGAATAGCATTTTGCTCTATCGCGTAGAGTTACACGACACTTTAGTCTAAAGAATTCGTTCTAATTTTACCATATTTTTGACAATAATGTATCCAAAAGTAAGATAGGTATGATAAAGTTAAATATATTAATTTATAATAATCGGGTTTTAACTAGGTACATTAATTTAAAGTAATTCAAAATTTAAAGTATTTCAATTGCAGAAGAAACTCGTCTATGCAAAAGCAGATAGTGTTTACTCTTCTTCCATAGATAATATTCCAAATTGGTTGTTTTTTAGCAGTGGTTGTGGTGGACAACAGTCATATCGTCATTCCCCTGATGATATTCGTCTTCGGCTTTCCCTTGCTTGTGATTGCTGTGTTGTGCATTATTCAGCAGAGAAATAGATTTCTATTTAAACATCGCAGTGCTGAATTAGCTCAAAATGTGCCATCAAGAAGGTAATTTTAAAGATCACCTTAGGGAAAGTAAAAATGGTCAATGTAGCTCACCAACTCCCGTCACTACGCTACTATAGCTCGCGAAACTTTGAATTCGTTCCCAATTAGGCTCATTTGTTGCCTATTTTGGGCAATTATTTCATATCTTGGTTACTATCAATGACTTAAAATCAATTGCGGTTAAAGTAGCACGTTAAAAGGATCTCATCTCACATAGACTATTTTCTATAATTAACACAAACTTAATTCGATTTTCTTATTTCTTATAGTAAATTTTGTAGCCTGCCTGTAGCAATGCCATTACAATGGATTTCACATTGGACTGCACTGAGCTCCCATATTCAAATAAAATTGATTGTCTTTGGACGTATAAGGCCAGATTCACAAAAGGTTTTCAACAGTACGCTGTGTGTCTAAAACATTCTTTTCCGACTGACTAGAACATCGTAATGAAAAATTCTATATTTTATACAATCACATGTTCCACTCAGACTGGGTTTAAGTTGAACGCGCTTTGTAACTCTCAGCCATATATTCTGCAATCTATCACCGGGTTGTTGTTTAAATTTTTTGTTTTAGTGTTTCTACGGTATTCACTGGTTACACCCGTCCCAGCGCCTTCGACCAACGTCTTCCGAGTCCCAGCAGTAATGCACCGTCGACGGAAGAAATGGAACCATTACGGAAACAAACTGCACAATATCTCAGAGCGCCTAATTCGAGAACTCCAACGGAAATTAGCAGTTCAAATAATAGCTTGCGAAAAGAATGTGTCACTCTTTTGCATGCTAATTCATGCACAACTAAGAAGAAAAGCAATGTCAACGTTACCGATATTACTGAGGTTTAGCATCGTTTTCTTTCATTTCAAGCTCGGTTCATACTTGCCTGAAAAAATCATGAAAAAAAGGGACAAGGACGACTTTGTTCGATCGTTGTGATGAATTTTGGCCAGGAAAGTGTTTTGGTATATTTTTTGACATCAAGTGACCTCTTGCTTCTTCATGCAAAAAATTAGCATATTTAAAAAACTACATAGCCTTCCTAGAAATGCTTAGAATGACAAACGATAGGAACAAGAATAATGACAAGTAAGAACCGGCTTAACAGTTTAGCATTGTAATGTGCGAAAAGTACGTCATTCATCGCCACTGATCGGTCTATTGTTCGATGCAAGTAATTGAAACTTGGGGCCCATTCCTTCGCCGGATTAAAGGAGTTAATTTTAGTCTAACTAAACTTTTTAAAAATTATGCTTGAAAGTGTTAATACTAAACTTCTGGATTAAACAGACTTAACGTGCTTGTTTTTAATCAAATTACATACCTAAGCATTACATCGTACGCCAATGTTAACCGCGCATGTTAGATTCTTTTAGTCCGATGATAGTTATGGGTTTGGATTAAATTATATTAGCTGACTTATTTTAACTAATTTAGTCCGTTTAGTCATTCCTTAGCTTTATGTAGACTGACTTCAAATTAGCCCGTTTAATTCAAAAAGGAATGGGCTCTTGGATATCATTTTTGATTAAGATATGCAGCATTTCAAAATAATCGTTTCAGTTACTAAACTGCTCTTGAATATTTTAGTCAAAAAAATTCTAACTAAAGTCTCACCAAAAATGCTGAACCCTGAGACAAAAAGAAACTATTTCATTTCGAAAAGAACTAATTGGGAGCCTCAAGACTCAAGAGTACAGCGATTAGTCATAGCAATCACGCCACCTGTATTTTATCAGAATTCAGCAATTTTAGGTCAGACTTTAGTTTGCTTAAATCTACATTTTTTTACGGATGGACAAATATTGTGAACCGTTACTTGATATTTCGTGACAATTTATGGCGCTATTATAAGTTCACTTGATAATTATTAGGTACTGCAATACCTCAGTTTGAGACTATTAGTATGATTATAACATAAATGTAAAGTAGTAACTGTAATATATATTTGCACACTGTTATAATAACTTGTCAAACATAACTAAATTGTAAACTAAAAATTGTTTGTACCTTTACATACTCAATAAATTTTATATTTTTTGATAGCAACTTAGTACCACATTGACAGCCATACCTTAGTCATAACTTATATTGTAATTTTATTATGAAAGATTACTCTGAAGTAAGGGGAAACTTTAAATTATGTGTATAGCGTTGTAACTTCCAATGAACTTAATTTCAGTAATTTGACTTAATAATTTTCACAAATGGGTAGGTTTCACGAAAAGAAACGCGAAAAGAGTTGAGTTTCTCACGGCAGAAAAAGCTTGAGTCTCATGAAAAAAGTTTAACAAAGTTAAAACTTTTTCAAAATGAGAATACAACTTCAAACTTATAGTTTTAGAGTTAGTATTGCATAATTATACTATCACCAATTAAATATCGGTAAAGTAGTTTACACAAATACTGTAATAAATTTAATTACAAGCGTTTAAAAAAACTTGGTATTTGAAGACACCCCCTGCAGTTTTAAATTTCAATCTAAAATGAAATTCCCACGTTCATGGTAGTTTTAAAATTACAAAATTATTACGCATTCCAACCAGCAAATATTATGCAAATAAAATATCATCTTGCTCACTTAACACTGATTTAGAAGTGTTTACAGTATGCCTAAGAAGATTACTGTAAATTACAATTTTTACATTTTAAAGTTAAATCACTTTATCTAACAAGTCTGTTTGCTAGTTATTGTCAGTTTGCAATAATTCTGACTGTCTGGTTTGTGTGACAACGGCTAGGGTGCATTTTAACCTGTGCAATGGATCGAAAGGTAAGCACATTGTGGGTGATTATTCAGTATTGGTAATATAGGATTGGCAATACAATACAGCACATAATAGAAATAGTATGATACGCTTCCTATTATGCTTCGAGGCTTGCAGTTGCAAACGATTCGGAAAGCAAAATAGCCTTTTTATGCGCGGAAGGGGTGCCCCTCGCTATACCCCCATCGTTTTTCAACATTAATGAAAGTCCTAATTATCAGTGTACTGAACTGAAGGGAGGGGGCAACCGCCTCCTTTCAAATCATGAGCAAAGGCGAAGTGAAATGGGTTCCCAGTTATTTCAAAATATTAGGCCCGCAGCGTCATTACACCCTCCTTCATAACCGTCCATAAACGGTAGTTACTATTTGACCCACCCCCAAGCATAATGGGAAGAGTGTCATACTCTTTCTGTATTATGAATATACTCGTATATATATTAGCAATATGGAATATGTATTTACTCAACTCATTGCAATGTAGCAAATATTGCCAACTTTTGATTTTCTATTTATTTTACCATGAGTACATAGGTAATAGGTAATAGGGAAGAGTAATGACACTCTTTCTTATTCTAGCGAATCGGTCGAAACAATGCTCCGGCCGAAATGTCACGCCTTCATTTCAAGGGGGCGATACCCCCTCTCTCGATTACTTAATGACACATCCTGATCCCCACCCCTCAAATTAAGGATGTGTCTTGATTTCAGGGGGAGCAGTCCCTTCATTTCAGCACGCCACCAGCTCACTACAGAGTTCATGCTAGTGGTGTACTGGTGTGCTGAAACGAGGGGGTTATCCCCCCTGAAATCAAGACTGAGACCACATGTAGGTACGTGCATGTATCCTAATACCTTTGTTTTCTGTCTGAAAACACTCTCACTCGAGCGTCTAGTGATATCACGAGTTAAATGTGATCATAGTTACACCTGAAAAAATTTTCGTCTAATTACATAAAAAAACTACTTTCGTGGTCATTATGTTTCCAGCATTTTTGGTGACAAAAAACGAAAAAACGTGCAGAAAATTTAGATACAAAAATATGTAAACTAAAGTACCTACCATAAAGTTTAGACACTGTTTTGTTTTTCTACATGTCAAACTAAAGCGATTTTTTACCCTTTTCCTTATTCAGAGCTGTATATGTTCCAAAAACCAATTCGCAATTTCCGCAAACCCCAACTTAAACTTCAGTTAATTCAAAAAATGAGGTTAGATCCATTTGGCAAATAATTGGGCCCAGTGTTTTCTTCTGCTGTTTTTATGCTTTTTCCTCAGATACACAGTTTTGAAGCAAAATTAGAAGAAAATGTAGAAATGTCTAATAAATGTAGAAATACTTTTTATAACTCATTTAGCAGAAAGTTAAGATTTGTTAATAAAAGCATGAGGAAGAATGACAAACATGATAGAAGTGAGCATCAAAAATGCTAACCTTTTCTAAAAGCTAAAATGGTTTGAGCAGCCAGTCAGCGAGGAGCTTCTACGTAATTTACAATTTACACAAAGGGGCGCAGTCACGGCGTAACACCATGGCGCCGTCCATGTCGCACGAATGGGTGCACAAACGGGCGCTTGAGCGAGCGCACTCGATGATTAGGACGCTTACGCTAGCTTACGCTAACGAATTACCTAACTTAAGCATGTAGTATTTTCATTTCAGAGTAAAAAGCCCCTAATGGAAAAACGCCGCCGGGCTCGAATCAACAACTGCTTGACCGACTTGAAGCAACTACTTTTAAATTCCCTGAAGCGTGAGCAAATTCCAGCAAACAAGCTAGAAAAAGCGGACATCCTGGAAATGACCGTTCACCTACTGCGAAGCTTTCACCGACAAAAGTTGGCTTTGGCTTCCGGGTCGAATCCCGGTGTAATGCAAAAGTTTCAAAAAGGATGGGCTGATTGTAGCGTTCAAGTGGCTCATTATGCGAAATCGGTCGATGGTTTCGATCACAAGCTACAAGGAAAACTGCTGAAACACTTGAACATTTGTTACCATAATATTGAATATACTCGCAAAACTCTGCTACAAGTGCGACGTGTGACGGTCCCCCACAGAACCCCGCCAAGACATGAATCTGCCGCCCCTGCAGGTTTTTGCCCCAATTTGATATGGAATTTTCCCCCCGATAACAAGCCAAAAACCATTCGAGTTATCAAAACAGTTTCGGACGATGAAATGCCAGCTGACAGTACGACCAGCCCCAGCTCAAATTCGTCGGACAAACTTTCCACTACAAGTTGTTACGAAAAAGAACAAGCCAAATTCTGGCGGCCCTGGTAACAAGAATTTGTAAACTTGTTTCATGACTTTTGTCTTATGATGATGGCGTGCCCCCGGCCGTATTCAATTGCACACATTCTGAAAGCAGTTTGTTTTGTGTTTTTTGTGTTTTGCTTCTTTTAACACCAAAGAACTACAATTAGCTTTTTAACTACAATTGAATCTAACAGCTTGAAAACAATTAATTTTCAAAGTTTCCAGAAGATCTCAGTGAAAGTTACATAACGGAATCATCTGGAACTTTTTCAAAATTTTTGTTGCTGTTCTGATTAGCATTGAGTTAGCGTAACGCATACGTATTGTCCAAAAAATTCAACAGAGCAACAGTAAGAACATCATAATTAACATACTAATTCTATACTCAATAATAGTTACATTTAAATAATATATATACTACATGTATAAAATATGTGGTGAACATGTTGAGTGAAAACTAAATTATGTATAGGTGTTGAATGGAAGTTAGACTGTAATATTAAAGTCTGACCAAAAATTACTTAACTCTGCTCTGACCCTGAGACGAAACAGGTGGCGTGATTTTTATGACTACTCGCTGTACTCTTGATACCTGCATTTCGTTCTTTTCGTAATGAATAATCACGTGTTTCGGTTTCTCTCAGGCTCCAGCAATTTTGGGTCACACTTTAGTTTGAGTGTGCTTCATTGCTTCCTTTGATTCATTCTGATTTGATTAACGTGATTGTGGCTGGCTGATTCCGTTGTTTCTATGCTTAGTAAAATACATGTATGTATATAATTACTGTATTTGATGCGGTCCAAAACAATACGTCACTATTTAACTGAATAAACAAATGCACGGAAACCCTTTGTCTTCAATATTTTATTAGTTTGTAAACATCATGTTATGCAAGAATAATTAGGATGAACATAAAAGAAGCACGTAAGCATATTCTCAGTTACATGAGCAACTAAATACACTTGTGCTTCATTAGATTAACTTTTGTCGCCACCTCAACTTGAAACCCTAGCGGTGGATTACACAACGGAGGTTTTACTATGTAAACTCGGGTTCTACGTGTTTTTATTGATTTTTGATTTGTATATGAGTTCATCACGAAATATTGCCTGGTTTGTTACAAATTTCTTCGATTTTTTTAAACCGTGGGGTTAGTTCAGTTGAAATTTTAGAAGAACCTGTGGTGCAGGTTTGAAGTTTAAGCCGAGCTAAGATCAAGGTTTCAGACAATCGTCTTAATTCGCAACGAATCAGGCATTATGACATCGCATGTAAACTTACTTAAACCCGGTTGTAGTTTTTCCTGTTGTGCCACAGCACAACAGGTCTTTAATTTTGATTTCGGCGTTTATAACACTAAACTGTGCAAGAAATTCGTCTGTATGCATGTTTTACTTCAGCTCAAATAAGTATGTGCGTGTGTCACCTAGAATTAAAGTGTTAGATTATACTGAAAGGCTGGTAGCTCAGTAGAAACAAGCCCAATCTGCGGCAAAACCTTCAGTAAGTATTAAGAATTACTTTCAAGTAAGCTGACCAGTGGGTCAGCTAAAACCTGTTGTGCAGCAATTAATTATCTTACTGCAAAATGTGTATGCAAAATATTGACAGTTTTCTTTCAGCAAAATGTGTATGCAAAAGCTTAAACACTTTTTTGTCTTGCAATAACTTGTTTATGTAAAAATTTAAAATTGTTTTTATCGTACAACAAATTACGTAAGCACGAATTTTTCTGTTGAGTAAAGTTTCATATAAGCGTTACCGAGGTGAACCCGTTATAACTGGTGACGCGAACTATTCATCATAACTGTTTAAGAGACACAACGTTAAATATATTGGTAAACAGTACGCATCCAGTACGACATCAAACGTATGAGATTTTAGATTTTGAATTCAATTTTATTTTTTCATTTGAATTGAATTCAATTTAAGTGCTCAGACTGACACTTAATTATATCCGTTTTGCATTTTACATAGTTGATACCCATTGCATCACCAGCTGTTTCTATGAGACCGGTTAGCCTAGTTGGTAGGGCGTCCGATCCGCAAGCGGAAGGTTGATAGTTCGAATCTACTTCCGGAGCTCATTTTTGAAAATTTGATACGACATTTAGGTCTTTAATAGAATACAGTCAATGGGAATGAAGTAGGTTTGTAGTAACTTCAGTGAAGCTGTTAACGACAAATACACTGTAAATCTAGTTGACACACGCACATACACACATGAGCTGATGTTTAACACGCACACAGACGAAACTGTTGCACAGTCTAGTGTTATCTCGCCAGAATCAAAATTAAAGACTTTTAGCTTGTTTTCACACAGTTTGTTGAAGGATAAAAACACCTTTTTGCATACTTTTGCTGAAAAAAATTACGTCAATCTTTTCCAAACACCGTTTGAAGTAAAATAATTGCTGCACAACAGGTTTTAGCTGACCCACTGGTCAGCTTACTTGAAGGTGTTGCTTAATACTAACTGAACGTTTTGCCGCAGATTGGGCTTGTTCCTGTTGGGCCACAGCCCAACAGGTCTTTAATTTTGATGCTGGCATCTTAACGTAGTCTTAGCGTTCAAGTGTTCATGTGCTATTTTACCGTTTGTGCTATTGTGTGTATTTTACACGTCTTTTACCGTTGCTCTGCATCTGTCACAGCTAAAATGCCTTGCACAATCAGTGTGTTGCTGCTTTGGTGGTTTGTGAAAAGTACTTAGGAAATGCAAAAGTCTGACAAAAAAGTGATCAACTAGGAATCGACGACATCATCTCAAGGTTGCGAACCCAGCAAACTTACCACTCGACCACTCAGTTCTGATGCTTCATGGCAATTAATAATCATGATGCATTAGAAATCGACTATAGCATTGTGTGCTACCAAACAGGCACAGCTTATTTGCAATAGAACTTGCAAGATAAGTTTGCAGTTATGCACAAGCAAACATGAAGCTCAATAATTAATCTTTACGTAGTACGTACCTAGTACATATCTTAATTTACCTTCCAAGTTCCCACAGCTTTAGACTGAAACTTTGCAGTTTCAGTGGCTGTAAAAGGATTATATAGCATTTTATGGGCAATATGCAAATTAATAAATAAAACTTTCGCTGGCCCAACAGGTTTACGATGGCCTCTGGCCAATGTTACTTAAAAATGTACGCTTGATACTTACTGAATACGTTTGCCAAAAAGTTAGCTTGTTTAGTGAACCACTTTTGTGAAACCCATCATGGAGGTTTACGATCACCATTATGTAAAACGACATTTTGCTGCGTACTTGCATTGTCTATAAGTGAGCCATATTTCTTTTGGTCACGCCTATCTTGAGTAGTGTTATCAACCAAAGTAAATTTATTGGTTGGATGGTAGTTGTCTGACGTCGGCGTGTCTTTTGTATTTCTGGCATGAGATAAGTGTTAAAATTTGTCAACACGTAGAATACAAACTTAAATTTTTTACTACAGTGAAGAAAGACATTCCAAATTATTTGATTTCAATAGTATATTTCAAAAAACCATTTTCGAATATTTTAGTAGTTTTTATGCTGTTAAGTTTTCAACATGTCACTTTTGGCATGCTATAATTGCAATTACACTGTGATTGTGCAGTTAATTATGGTTAATGCTTAACTTTTTCACTAATGATAGTTTCTGACTTTCAAGACGCTTCACGGTGGTTATAGACTAGACTGATTGCTTTCAATACTTATAAGCGTTTGGGATATGTTGATGTTAAGACCTATTTAGTTAAGACCTCAGTTGATGGTACTTGGCTGCTATGATAGTATTTAATAGCTCGAATTTAAGTCTAATCCATTAAATCCCGTTTCAACTTAGCCTCTATCCAACTTGATATAGTTTATATCAGCGCTGTTTCAAAAACTTCTTGTGATAAATTTTAACAAATTTTAATTATGCTGATTGAATAGCATTAAACATATAAAGCGATCAATAAACAGAATCTTATATAATCGTTGGAATAGTAGGACTGCCCATAATTGAAACAGTCTCTTTTCATCCAAAATTTACGTACAAACCAATACAAGTACGAACGGATCATTTTGATATTGTTTATTTTCACATTGCGACAGCACTGTATTATGTGAATCTTGGCGTTACATTAAAGATTAACGCACCAGCCAATCAGATCAACCCACGTAACATTAAGCCACTGCGTCATTTGCGAGACATATCTCTTACATGTTAAATCCTAAACTTTAGCGTTGCCAAATTCCTGCAAATTGTATGAAAACAGTAGGGCAACGATTTTCATATTGCAAACTGTGTGGGGGAAAAAATGGAACTAGAAAAATTAATTTATCAAAACTTGAGTTATTATCGTGCGTATCTGAAAGAGCGGTCGTGTTATGTACTTTCACACCAATCTCCACAAATTCTGCAGGTGGGCACGTGTCACGCGTGATAAGTAAAGGTCGTTTGTGTGGCGGACACGTTATTTTTATAGTACTTTTTATAGTATATATAGTAGTATAGTACCCTCGTTTTTATAATGTTTTTATTCTAAATTTTGCCCACTGTTCAGTATTTTGCTAAATAGTTGTTTTTTATCTCAACTGTAGTTAGGGCCATAGCCTACAACAGTTGAAACAGAGTTAACGTATTAGGCTAAACTTGCTTTGTCAATAAAGGGATCTAGTTCAAAAGTTGAGATCAATTCAGTTGATTTTTGCTGCATCTTTTTAACTAGTGTACATCAACGTGTTTACCAATGAATAATTACGTATGTACACACAAAACTTGATTATTTCAACGCTTAGAGATAATTTTCTGAAAATAGTCATTTGTTAATGTTACTCATTGTTATTACGTCTTTGCAATTAAGAATTTCTAAGTGAACTTAGAGAACAAGCCCGAATTTTGGCAAAAACCTTCTGTAAGCATTAAGTTTTAATTTTTAAGAACATTGGCCAGAGGCCATCGTAAACCTGTTGGGACACTAAATATTCAATTTTTGTTGCATACATTAATTAAACCTATCTGCTCATCAGACTGCAAAACCTTTAGGCATGTAGGAATTTTAGGTACGTCCTTAACATTTTTTCAGCAAAGTTTCCAAAACTTGCCAACATGCACCTTATAGAATAAATTTTAGGACACTCTTAGCTATAAAATATTAGGCGGCAGCATGGTATAGTCGTTTTTATGCTGTACCCTTAAACCGAAGGCTGTTGGATCGATTCCTCTGAAAGCATTTTTTGGTATTTTTTACCATGCCTATGTAATGGCGGAAATAACACAATTCAAACCCAACGCATTAACAGAAGCAAGCCAGCAAGGCAATTAACTTGTAGGTAGAATGTAGGTGACGGGTGCGATGTTGCGGACGCACTCTGCACTTTAACGTTAGCAGCACAATGTGAATAATAAATCAAAATTAAATACCTGTTGGGCTGTGGCCCAACACAAAAAAGAAAAGAAGAAAAGGAAAGAGCTGAAGCACGATACATCTGCGAATATATATGTACTTTAGTTTATGCTCCATGTAATCCTAATTCCTTGCTACATCTCTTGAGAATTAATGCAGTTGAAGTAAATAATAGTAACATATTTTGTGTTAACGCTACGCACCTGAGTTTTCAATCCGTGGTCTTCGAAGAATGTGTTAAACAAGCTAGACAACTGGATTACAAGTTATCTGTAACCAAGTTTTCTAAACTAAGTTCATTCTGTCTACACATTCTTCGTCTAATTTAGTTTCTTCATGCACTGCGACACATCAGATCTTTCAGAAGAAACTAATGCATCTGAAATTCTTGATAAAAACTCAAAAATTGCTTAAAAGCAAGCAAATAGTATACCTTCATACACATTCTATAAGCTATGTTTTTTTCATTTTTTAGCTTTACTTGCGGCTCTAGAATTTTATCAGGCTGCCTGTTTAATTAGAAGCTAGCATATGCCATGTCTGTAACGGCAACAGAAAGCCTTGTCGGTAGTTTCCCCTTGAGAGCACAAGTTTTGCAAAATACTAATGTCTCCCTCAGAGTTTTTGATTTGAACTCATTCCGTGCTAAAATAAGGGCTGCCTCTCATTATTCTTGAGGCTTGCCTTCACAATAGCTAGACCCCAGATCTGGTGTAAACAACTGTTGCTGGGCTTTAAAGGGTTAGCAACTCCTAATGACCAAGCCAGAAATAGAATGCACTGTTGTCTTGCTGTTTTCGGGTTTTTAGTCCAAGTTAATTTAGGGCGAAAATATATACTTGACTTAATGAGTATCCTTTGACATAACATTGTAATAACTAGGTTTGCTTAATGTTTGTCATCAGGTACCCTAAAATTAACGTAAAAGTATACTTCATAACGGCACTTCAAGGTGGATCAGGGAACACCCCACGAGCAGCTTACATAGTGGTTACTTCCATCCAACTTTAAACATCTTGAGTCAAAAGGTTGTTATAAAACTTTTTTTAAATCTTTCAGTACATCATAATATGCTAAAAAAATTTCCATTTACCATGTTGCTTAAGCAGTTTAATTCCATTTAAACTGATGAACGGAACAGACATCAACATCAAAAATATATAGGTATACGGTATGGTATTTCTTGTGCAACCATCTCGCATCCAGCCGTAACTTCATTAGATGCTTTTGGATTTTCCTAAAGTGCACTGAAATATTGTGCATAATTTACATTTAATGAATTTCCCCGTTTTCAGGCTAGCTCACTCGCTCAATATTTCCTGCCAAAGCCCCATCTTTACCTTTATTTACATACAGGCTGTGTTATTCCATAGTTTTAGAGTTTGTCTGTGTGAAAATGTTGTTTCTACAGGAAAGCATTTTAGCAAGCCTCAGCCAACAGGGGAGGTTTTAGGAGTCTGCTGGCCTATATTGATCCAAAAACCATAACCCAGACCTTGCCTCCAGTTGGTTCCAGGGAGTTTCCACGGCCTAATGCTCAGAGCCCAGTCCTTTCAAGCTTGACCTTTTATTTCAAACGAAAACCTTACACAGGTTTAAAGCAAAATTCTATTTTCCTGTCAAGAACCCAATTTTATGCTATTATGAACACACAACCCACAAATGAGTTTTTGCATGGTCCATAAAATATATAGCATTATTAAACTTAAGAAGTGAAACAGAAACATTTTTATTTTAGTCGTTTTCAGCATTACCAAACAGCGCTTGATTAATGATTACAATAAAATATATACTAACAATGTGGCATTGGATTGTTTTCCCGACAATCACGAAGTTATGTCCGCTATTCCCTGTAGTTCCACACAAACAATGATCTTTGGATGCCATTAGCTAGCTCCAACATTTACTCTTTTTCTAATGCTTTTCGTTTTTTTAACATTTTCTTGACGTTGTCTTGAAATCTGAAAAAGGTCTGGCTTGTGTTCATGCTTCTTTATTCTGCCTGTTCATCTAATGAAATTTGATATCTGTCGAAAGTTTTGCAGACGAAAACAAGCAGCAGAAAATGATTGAATTGTGAGTTTTATTAGGGCTCCATCAAAATAGCTAAAAGCATCAGGTAAAATGTTTAGACAGAACTATAGAGACAGACAGTCGCAAAAAACATGACGATAGACTATGAGTGATTTAGAATATTTTTATACGGTCAATTAATGCTCTTTTAACGGCTTTACTTGTTTTTGATATTCGAAAAGCAATACATTTTTTACAACCAAATACGTCTTCATTTCATTTTGTGGTTTTGAGTGAAAAGCGAGATGTAAGCATTGTTCGCTTAGGAAGAAAAAACTAAATCAAGTAACAACTTTGTTGGTAACTACAAGTGTAGCAAAATCTTTTTGCAAACAGCTGAAGTTCAGATAACTTCGTTAAAAGAGGTATAATTTGGTTTTTTAACGGCCTCCCACGAAGTAAATTTGACGCATTTAAATGCGAATAAACATAGAAAACCTCCACATATATATTTTCCGTGCATTCAATACTGCTTCAGTCTCAATGCAGTTTTTCTTTAACATTTAAGTAAAATATGAGACTTTTAATTTTTCATGGCTACATAAACCACAAGTTATCCCAGTTAAATAAGCTATATCCTAGACACATAAATTGTTGATTTCTGAATGTTGTTTTCATAACTGTTGTTTAGTTGGTGCAGCTTTTTATGTTCGAAGGTATTGGCTAAAAATCCAGGACACAGTGCATTAGACCGTAGATTTACAGCCAATTAGCTGTTTACTATTACAATTAACTAGGAATTTGGAGTATTGAATTTTAAATGCGCAAAAACACGTTTTAAAATCTCCATATTCCTTCGGTTGTTTATCCTTGTCCATTTTAGCTGATTAGTGGACATTGAACTTTTTTTTTACTTGAAAGCTATGGAGTTGACTGAAGAGTTTCTTGTTTTTATCTTCAACTAAAAATATACAACTTCAAAAATTCATCTAAGTCTATAACGTTTCTCATACTAAAGCAAACTTGTAATTCCATTATCTTATTTTGTTTTACTTCATAGTTGTTGTCAGCTATCGAATTTGATAAAGTACAAATACAGTTTGGCGGGACCTGATACCAAAACAGTAGTAGTCACCAAAACTATTTTCAAAACATGGTCATTACAAAATTAATACTTAAGCCCGGTTCATACTTCGTGTTTTGTGTTTTTTGTATTTTCATGTTTTTGGGCTTGGTGTTTTGTGCTTTCTCGGTTCATACTTCGTGTTGTGTGTTTTGTATTTTATTGTTTTGTGTTTTCCGGTTTATACTTCCGGCGCCGACTTTTGTGTTTTTGTGTTGTTTTTTGTGTTGTTTTGCAGTTCAGGTATGTTTCGTGTTTTTGTGCTTTCGTGTTTTGTGTTTTTGTCTTTTGTATTTTCCAGTTCATACTTTGTCTTTCGTGCTCTGAGTTTTTTATTTGTGCTTTTGTGTTTTTGGGGTGTTTTGGATTTGTTTTCGAAACATGAGCAATGTTCATTTTTCTAATGTGTTTTTGTGTTTCGTCAATCAAAATTGCCTATTGTTCTTACAAATTTTTATCTCTAGATTGACGCAAACTTTTCTTTTCTTCGAGTTTTACAATTTAAAAGTACTTGAGAGTTATTTCACATAAGTGAATCTTTTAAATTAAATAAAGTATAAATTAATTTTTTAAAAAAATTTGCGGTCCACGTCAGACGTATTTAATCAATAAAACAATGTACAAACAAATAATTTTCAAGTAAAGGGCTCATCAGATTATGATTGACAGTTTAGATAGTCCAATTACTGGATAAGAACACGTGACGTGTGTTTTGTGCTAGTGCTTTTGAGTGTAAACTGGATAGTGCGAAGCACAAAAACACAAAAACACTCTGAAAAGCACAAAACACTAATGTTCAATATGATTCCAAAAGCACAAAATTTGTGTGAAAATCATGTGTGAAAACTAAATCAAAAGCACAAAACACAAAACACAAAAGCACAAGCAAAAGCACAAATTGGACAGAAAATCACAAAACACTGGTTGAAAACACAAACCACAAAACACGAAAACACAAAACACCTAACACGAAGTATGAACCGAGCTTTAATGAGATAAACTTTTCTTTTATCATAAGTCCACTGGTTGTTCATATTGTTCACCTTTGTATTGTTCCAGTCAAGGATTAAGTTATTAAGCCAATTATTTGAAGTTTGCTGACATCCGTTCGCGGTTGTAACAAACTGAAAACAAGCCAAGTTTCGCTATATGGCTGAGCGATAAAGCAAAACTTTGAACAAAACAGAACAGACACAAACAAAGCAAAACAGAACTGAACCGTAAATTCAATCCAATCAACTATATCCAGTTTAACAGCTTTAGTTTTTTAACTATGATTCAGGGTTCTTTTCTGTTTCAACTCAATTTGTCTTTTACTATCGCGTCCTGACAAAGATTAAAAAATGTTAAGAGATCAGCAGTTAGAACGTACATGTGTGGCTGAGCCTCATATTAATCAAAATAAGTGTGCCTGTAGGCATCATCAAGGATTATATTATACATTGCAGAATATTCATACTAATTTGTAATCAAACTTTTTCCACAATTATCAGGTACAAACATTGTCTAAATTCAACTTATTATTAACAAACGATCCTTTTCCCTGAGCACGCCATCAGTATTTGTGTTATTTGTTATCTTGTGTTACTTTCTACGAATATCGCATCATATAGTTATTATAAAAGTAGATATATCAAAATAAGCACTAATAGTATATTATTCAGTTGAAAGCGTGCAAGCTACGACAAAATAGGTTAGGTACCACCTTGGATTACTTTTTTTGGCAAACGTGGCAAAATTTTAGTCTGATTTCAGAAACAAATGATTGATTTATCGTTAT
Organism: Trissonchulus sp. WLG1_4; assembly: GCA_030248245.1. Classification (NCBI taxonomy): domain Eukaryota; kingdom Metazoa; phylum Nematoda; class Enoplea; order Enoplida; family Ironidae; genus Trissonchulus; species Trissonchulus sp. WLG1_4. The sequence continues at coordinate 9,707 of JASANF010011670.1, read as the reverse complement.
TTTGGAGGTACTGTTCAGACATGTTTAAGGAGGTGTTTCAACATTTTTTTCGAACAATTCTTCTTCAATTCAGCATCAGAGTTCTTCAAACTTTCTTATTAATTTATGAAATTATATAACAACAACAATTAACAAAGCTCTTTGTTCACAATAAGTTTTCTAATAATCATTGCCCTGTTTTGTTACTTTCCATTTCATAGTATTCCTAGACACAGATATATTAAGTGTACCTCTCAGTTATGCTCTGATATGAGCCGAGACCGCCTGCCTAGCAACCCTCAGTGTCCCAGGAGGCTATGTAGCAGTGATAATATAGCAGGCTTAATGTTTCTCGTACCGATAGGTCAAATGTTAATCTATTGTGACCTACTGATATTTCATGATAACAAATGACGGAAATAAGTCATTGTTTTGAGATGTAAAATCTTTGTTTAAACAGTCATCTGGGTCCTCTTTCATTGCACAAAACTTGATGATAACTCACGCTCATCAGGTATCAGTCTCATAGAATTTGCATTTGAGTATATCAGTATGTAACTCAATGATGAATTTCGAATAACTGATAAAAAATAACTGATAAATAATAACCAATAACTGATAATTTTTAAACTTATTTCAACGTATTGTCTAACCTCTATTTTTGATTTTACTGTAGCTTCGTGTTGATTTGATGTGAGCTGGCTTTATCAGTTTATTTCGAATGACGACAGAAAGCATTATTTGAAATGAAGTTGAAAAAGTTAAAGCTGCTGTAGTTTTGAGAATATTTATTGAGAATATTTTGAGAATGGATTCCAAATAACTTTTTGTTGCAAACTATTTTACGGTGTTGTTTTGAATAAAAAACAATATCAAACTCTTTAAAATAATGTGACACTCCGAGTGTGTGTGTATAGCTCAAATGGGGTTTAATTAATTCTGGCTAAATGTTTTACAGACAAAATTATTATAGCTAGCGACTTACAACTGACGATTTACTGAACTAACTACTCATACAAACTATATGCAGGATCAAAACAAGTTAGTTGACAAGTTAGGTTATAACACTGCTTCGCCGTGTTAAGTTAGTTGTAACGGTAACGCTGGTTTTCATAGGGCCTATTCCTTTACCGGATTAAAGGGTTAATTATAATCGGACTAAACGGTTTAAAAATTATACTGAAAAAAGCCATTCCAAAACCTCCGGATTAAACGGACTTAACAGCTAGCGCGCTGATTTTCAAGTCCGTTTAGTCCGATCAAGCTGGACTTCATTTTTCGCGCTAAACCGTTTAGTCCGGTAGTTTAGGAATGGCCCAAATTTATTATCGGACTAAATTTAGTCGGACTTAATTTAGTCCGGTGTCATTCCTAAACTTAAACTTCCCGACACTGATAAATTTGTATTCTGGTGCCACTATCGCACCAGCCAATCAGTTTTGTCTCCGCCTACAAACTGTACTCTGATTGGCTGAGCAGTTGAAGTTGACAATTAACTCGCTGTTTGAAAACAGCGTTTTCGCAATATAAAAATGTATTTGCAGCTGCACATAATATAAAAAAACTAGCTGCAAATGACAATCTATTAATTGTTTAATCTCCATTGTATATAAAGACTATTTAGCACGTAATGCTTCAGGCCAGCGTAGCCGAGTGGTCAGAGCGTTCGCCTTCGGCCAGATAGGTTGGATGTTCGAATCCGACTTGAATAACTTAAGCCACGTAAAAGTAATTTTTTGGATTATTTTTGATTAAAATATCAAACATATCATATCATATAAAACAATATTATTTTTTTAACATATCAAAAATTTGTTATTTAATTTTTGACAAGAATTGTTGGAAATGACCAAAAAAAGCAATTTTGACGAAGATTTTTTGGAATACATTTTTATACCAGATATTTAAAATACACTATAAAATAGCCCAATTATTCAGCTATAATTTGACATATAGATCGCCAAATTGGTTAAGGTAGTGATAAGTAGCAAGAGAATAATTGGGGGGACGGGAAGTTAAGTCGTTTAATCCGCGTAACAAATCGCGGACTAAAACTCCGTGTAAAATGCAGCGAGTGGACTAAACAGACTTATTTAAATCAGGTTTAGGAACGGAAATTTTTTAATCGGACTAATTTTAGTCCAGCTGAGAGTTTAATCCGGTGGTAGTTTAGGAACGGGATCGGACTAAAAAGTTTAATCCGGTGGTAGTTTAGGAATGGGTTCGGACTAAAATTAAGCAGCAGACTTATTTTAAACCGTTTAGTCCGTTTAGTCCGACTTGTCATTCCAAAACCGCGGACTAAAATAAGTCCAGTCCGTTTAATCCGGTAAAGGAATAGGCCCATAGTCAATTGGCAGTAAGCGTTGAGGTGGACGACGGTTTCGAGTTGGATAGCGGGAAGGAAAATTTGGAGGGCACAAATTTGGCACTTCAAGAACTTGCTCCGGAAACGCTTGTTGAACCACTCTAGGCTCACAATTTCTTCTAGGAGTTGGATACCAGAGCATAGGATCCGATCTTCTGTATACCTTTGCATCCGTTCGAACTTGTCCATCTGGTAGATGTTGCCCATTGCCGGCTGGTCGGATTTGATCAGCGTGACGTTTCACTAATGGACCCGATGCAACTTTGACATTATAAAGTACATTGCTAACTTGTGACACAATTTGTCCTAATATCCATTTTACTCCAGTTGCGTTATAAATACGAACCCACACAGTTTGACCTGGGGAAAATTTTCCTAGTTTTAGCGAGTTTTCCAGACGTTTACTACCACCGGTGACTTGATCCAATTTAGTTGCTGGTTTCCAGCCAAACATCATTTCAGCTGGACTTTTTCCAGTTTCGGAATGGACACTCGTTCTATAAGCCGACATAATTTTAGGTATCGAAGTAGGCTTAAATTTGTGAGAACGACATTTCTGTTTAAATGTTTGCACAAACCTCTCAACCAAACCATTTGATGCCGGGTGGTAAGGGGGTGTGAGAATATGCAAAATACCATTATTCGAGCAAAATTTTGCAAATTCAGTGGACGTGAAACAAGCTGCATTGTCCGAAACAATTTCATCAGGCAGTCCAAAAGTGGCAAAAATATTCAACAGTGCCCAAATAGTCGTTGCAGTTTTTAAACTTGAAACTTTAATTACTTCAGCCCAGCGGCCGTAGGCGTCTACAACAAGTAGCCAATCAGTATTACTAAGGTTTGCGTGATCAATATGGATTCGACCCCATCTTCGACCAGGTTGTGGCCACGACACCCAGTTTAAAGAAGGATCATTGCGGTACGAATTGCACTGGCTGCAGTTCAATACAGTATTGTCAGCATCTTTTCCTATATTAGGCCACCAAACATACTGATTCAATAACAACTTTAGATTGCTTCGACCTTGGTGGCAATCATGAAACTCAGATAACAATACAGTTTGCAATTTTTTTGGAATTACAATTCTGTGTTTGAACCAAACACAACCATGCATTACTGACAGGTGGTGTTGTACTCGAAAGTAAGGGACCAATTGTTCCGTGATTTTTTTAGGCCAACCGTTTCTGATAAAGTCAATGACGATTTTTAGCGTACTGTCGTTATTCGTTTCGGACGCAATCGATTCGTGATGGGAAGTTGATCAAACTGATCCGCTAAAACGTGATTCAGCTCCATTAATGATTCATCTTCTTCGCGAATAGCCGGAAATTTATTTAATCTGGAAAGGCAATCTGCGTTGCAGTGACGACTGGTTGGACGATAAACAATTTCATAAGAAATTGCTGACAAAAACATTGCCCATCGTTGTAATCTACCAGCAGCCAACACAGGAATTGCCGATTTTGGCCCAAACAATGAAATCAGCGGCTTGTGATCTGTAATCAACTTAAACTTTCTACCGTATAAATACTGGTAAAAACTTTTCAAACCAAATATAAGCGCCAGGGCTTCTTTTTCTATTTGAGAATAATTTGATTCTGTTTGCGATAGACGGCGAGAAGCAAATGCTATTGGTCTTTCTGCTCCATCTGGCATTATGTGGGAAATAACAGCGCCTACACCGTAAGCGGAAGCATCCGCAGCTAAAAGTAGTTGTTTTTTGGATCGTAGTGCACTAGCACATTATCAAATTCAAGCTGCTGTTTTAGCTGATAAAATGCTTGATTACACTTGTCTGACCAATGCCATTTGAATCCTTTGCGTAGCAGATCGGTCAGTGGCGCCATTGTAGTGGCTTGATTCTTTATAAAGCGACGGTAGTAATTGATCTTGCCGAGAAAGCTCTTGAGCTCTTTGGTATTGGTGGGGCGATGAATTTGTAAAACTTTTTCGGTCTTGCGACGTAGCGGACACAAGCCAGTACTAGTCACCTTCATACCAACCATCTCTACTTCGGGCTTCATGAACTGGCACTTGGACAAATTCAAGCGCCCGCCGAATTCTTGAATGCGAGTAAGCACAGCATTCAGATTCTGCAAGTGATCACCGTCAGTAGTACCAGTCACGATAATGTCGTCGAAGTACCAAGAACACCCCTTTAAACCATGCAACATTTGATCCATGGCTTTCTGAAATACTGCTGGGGCAGACGCGACTCCAAATGGTAACCTATTGTAGCGCCGCAAACCACGGTGGGTGTTGATTACACAAATGTTTTTCGATTCAGCATCCAATTCCAACTGATTATACGCCCGCGATAAATCCAATTTTGAAAATTTTTTGCCCACCAGCAAGTTTACTGAGAACTTCTTGTGGACGGGGCAGTGGATATTGGTCAATATTCAAACAAGGATTAATCGTCACTTTAAAGTCAGCGCAGACTCGAACTGTCCCGTTAGGTTTCGGAACGGGCACAACTGGAGCTGCCCAGTCCGAATATTCTACCGGTTCAATAATACCATCCGCTTCTTCAGTGTTCATAGCGTCATCGATACCTTTCTGCAGAGCGAAAGGAACTGAGCGAGGTTGAAAGAACTTCGGCTGGGACCCATCTTTTAATGACAAATGCACACGAGTATGTTTAAACTTTCCCAAACTGTCACTAAATAGCTCTTTGTGATTGTCAATTATCTGTTGCAAGCATTTATCCGATTGCGATGGAAGTAATTGAGATAGTTCTTGAGTGACTTTGTTTACATGAAACAAACTATTCCAGTTCAAGCTGATTACTTCCAGCCAATTTCGCCCAAACAGTGGCCGCCCCCTGTCTACAATTACTAGCGGCATGTCCAAATAAGATTTGTCATTCAAGTCAACGCGAACGCGCACTTGTCCCACAACAGGAACGGACGCGCCCGAAAAATTTTTTAGTTTCAAATTGGCGGGAAATATAGACAGACTTTTAAAATGACACTCGTACAGTTCACGACTAATAACAGACACTCCGGCCCCTGTGTCCAGTTCCATCTGAATGATCCTGCCTTCCACAGCAGGATACAAAAAAATCGGTTCAGCCTTGATAAGCGTACAGGTATTAAGACAATCTAAGACCGTATCCGCCTCAGTATCACTCTGCGCAGAACCAGTATGTAGCTCATGAGCGCGTGCAACATGCGGTTTTGCAGGTCGTCGTCTGGAGCACACCGACGAAATATGACCTTGTTGTTGACAATTGAAACATTTCGCGTCATGAAAAAAACACTTCGACTCAATGTGACTAGAATTACCACAATGTTTGCAATAATGTTCATTCTGTGATTGTCTTGGCCGACTGTACTTGTTTGGTCGACGCTTTGTCAATAACTGATCAACTTGCAAGTGGCCGTTGCAAGGATTTTCTGCAAATGTCAAGAGCTGCAGCGCTAGTCAAATTAGGCTCGACAAGGAGTCTCTTGCGAATATTGTCCGACTTTGAACCGCAGATAAAACGGTCTCGAATTAGTTCATCTAACATCTCCCCGAAATTGCATACTGAGGCTAAACGCCGTAGCTCAGCCATGTAAACAGCGCTTGGTTCATCGGATCTTTGATCGCGAGAAAAAAAGTTGTAGCGATCAACAATAACAAAATGCTGGGGTTCGTAATGATTTCTAAGGGCTGCGGCCAATTCGTCTGCTGTCTTGTCCGTTAGATTAGGAGAAATAAGAGACTTCAGCAAACAAAAAGTTCTGGAACACAGTGAACTCAGTAAAACAGCTCTTTTCTTTATCGGATCATCAATATCATTAGCAATAAAGAACTGCTCCATTCGGGACCAGTAGCTAGACCAATGCTCACCGGCCTCGTCGAACTTCTCAAATTTCGGCATCTCGCAGCGCCAGTATTATAGCTAGCGACTTACAACTGACGATTTACTGAACTAACTACTCATACAAACTATATGCAGGATCAAAACAAGTTAGTTGACAAGTTAGGTTATAACAAAAATCTTACCCTACTTTAGGTACTGTCACGACACCGGCCAAGGTTTTTTGTGCGATGCAAGCTAAGCTTTTGTTTATAAAGCTAATAAAAAAGAAGGTTCTGTGGTGGCTTAGTAAGCTTATTCCGTTAGATGGTTCAGCTTTTTCGCATTATCGCGGTTACTACTAATATAAGATAAACAGGGATTTGTGGACCCACTGAATTTGCAGATTGCAGATTTGTAAATTTGTTGACTTGTCGAGCATCGGCAACTACAAACTTTCCGCTGGTTTCCTCAAATTCTCTTCTAAGTAGCCTGTCACGGATTTTTCCTTGGAAACACAACACGCATTACACAAAGTAAAAACTCCTTCTTTGTAATAACAAATGTTTCATTATCTATTCTGCTTATTTCTTTTGTGTATCGATTATCCCACGCAGTTTTGAATTCTAAAATAATTAGTTTTTAGCGTGCCCTAACTTAGTGTTTTTCAAATGTTTGTTTTGAAGTTCCGACGATTATGAAACTAAGACGAGGAGTTGCTTTAGACTTGTAGAGAAATTTCAGCAGTCTAGTCACTTTTTTTTATGCAAAGCAGAACAACAAAATGCCTCGCAATTGAATTTAGCGATTAAAAGGAACTTAATTTTTGTTTTTTAATATAATTTAATTTAATTTAATTACATATGTACGCTGCATCTAAAGATACAACGAACGATTGCGCTTCTTGATTTTTTATATTGTTATGATTGTATCTGTTTATATTTTTATAGGTTTGCTAGTCATTTTGTGAAAACGTCCAAGTATGTAATTACCAAGTTTTGCAACGGTTACTTGATTATTCTTACAATTTTTTAGTTTTTTTCTAAGCAGCACTATTTTTTTACATGACAACTTCATTGTAACTTAAGGTGGCGCTTAGGGAAACCAACTTTGGCGTTTAATTTTTTTCAGCTGCATTTTTGATCATAATATCTTGAAGAAAAGTTGTTCAGAATGAAAAGGGCTTTCAATTGATGTGCATATTGTGATTAAAAATTTTTTTCGAATTTTTTTGACAATTTTGTAACCGTAGCTCAAAATGATTTCAAACACGTCTGATTTTTGAAAAATCGATTTTTTGCAAAATCAAAAAAAAAATGAAAAATCGAAGATCAATCACGTCTAGAGTTTTGAAAGATCTTTCTATTGATACCAAGATCGTCAAAATCGGTTGAAGTTTTGCTGAGCTAGGTCAAAAATAAAATTAGTGTGAATAGGAAATTCGACATGGTCATAAAATTTTACACATTCACATTAAAGTGCTGAAATGTATTGTAAAAAGGTTTTTTTGAGGTCTCTTTGATGTAAAATCAAAATGGTATTAGTACTGACAGCATGAGCTTAGCGCCAAACATGACTTTTTGAGGTGAGCGCCACCTTAAGGTGGTAGTGTCGCCAAAGCAGTTTTACTCATGGTTTGCAAAAAAAGCTTGTTCACGGAGCAACTAGTACAATGCTGTATTGTACTAAATAATTACTTCCTGATCCAAGACTATCGACATAGACAAATATATTGAACCAATCGTCATCTGTAAGCCAGACCAGTGTTTTTTTTGCGTCAAAAAGTGCGAAACGCCGCACTTTTTTTCCGAAATTTCGCACTTTTTTTTGGCCATGTGCGTCCCGTGACGCACTTTTTTTCGGCTGAGGCTGAAGGATGTCATAGCTGATTTGGCCAAAAAGTGCCGAAAATGGCATTTCCGTCGTGAAAATTTAGAAAAATTTTCCAAAATTGCGTCGAAACCATTAAATTTGTAAAATTTTCTGATGTGTCTAACGTTTAAAGCTTGATCTGACGTATTACAGCTACAACTGGTTCTATGACAGGTTACAACCTCGCTTTTATTGCCTGGTCGAAAAAACTTTTCGATACGTTTCCAATTGATCAAATTTGGAGTAAAAATAAAAAATTTTTCCAATTTTTTTCTTGGGGGCTGCCGCCCCCAGACCCCTGCAACTTCTGGCAACATGGTCTTCCATTTTCACTAAATTCACATTTTTATGTAAATATTGAAACAGTGCATTTAATGCATTTATTTAACAGTGCATTTATTTAACCCATTGCAAAAAATCAAAAAGCCATTCCCCCTGAAATTTTTTAAATGTAGAATTGAAAATTTTTTCAGAAAAATTTTTTGAAATTCCAAAATCGTAATTGAGGACGGCCCTTGCCATAATAAAGTGATTTTCACGTAAAACTCGTGCATAGATAGCATTCTGACCGCTCTGCGCACTTTTTTTTCAAAATGACGCAAAAAAATTTGGGCATGTGCGTCAGACGACGCAAAATTTTTGACGAAAAAAAAACACTGAGCCAGACATCACACAAAAAGGACATAAAAGACAACAAAACAAGCGTGATCTCAGATTGCTCAGCTTGTGAAGTACACATAACGTGTCGACGCACTTCAATGAATAGGAAAAATTATAGGAACGTTTTTCTTGAGATTGCAAAATAAGCTTCTAGATTTTTCAAAATTTTCTCATTATTGCTGTGAGTGCTTCACAGTTCACGACAATTTCACAGTTCACAAGAGTATAACTCAACAGATATATACTGAAGCAAATTGCACTAAATTTTGTGTGCATAATCTACAGCTTATGTGCTGTAAGTCTGTATAAACAAACTAAGGAAATAATTTGATAATTGTGACAAATTTATGGACTGTGTATAGGCTTTCAAAACGTCATTTTTCCGACTTTGCGACTTCACTGCAAACGTGTATGCTGAACCAACTTTGCTGAAACTTGAAATGAAAAATTCTTTGCCTTAGCATATACATACTTTGAAAATATAAAAAGAGCAGTTTTAAGCATTTTACTGGACAAGCTTTACAGTCGCGCAAAGTCGAGTGCTTTCGCGACATACCCCCTTGAGCTAACTGGGTTAAAATCTGCGATTAACTGCTACAGAAATGGTTTATTCCCTTTCTATCGTTGTATCTATCTATATTCCCTTTGTATGTGTATATACCTACTCTACAATAAGTCAATATTTTCTAAACGGTTACACTTTTCTTCGAAAAACTTCACGCTGCGTGGACAAGTACACTCAGTTTTTCATTTTTCTGCAAGGAAACCGCCTCTTTTTGGAAAGTAAAAACCTGCTTTCTTTTAATTTCAACAAACTATAGTTTTTCTCGTCTGAAACCGTCGAACAATTTGGCGTTTTTCATCCCTTGGTTAAATTAATGCTATCCGAATCGGAAATTATTTATTTGCCTGGATAATTTGCTTTTTTTTGCTTTTTTTTGTATGAAACTATAGGTCTAAAAGGTTTACTGTTTTTCTAAAAAGCCCAATTTCTTAAATCCGGCATTCACGTTTGCATTTCTGTGATAGAACGTGCATGCT